>JAQGAU010000137.1:0-38464 GCA_034698045.1 Paramacrobiotus richtersi
ACTGCGCAGCACTGAACGCCGTATCCACGGGCGGTCGCACACGAATGCCGTCACCAGGCGGATGGCATATCGTCACAATTATCATGATAGTGTTGCAGAAAGCACTTCTGTCCAGCCGGCAAACCACGATCTGCATCGAGTCAGCAGGGACAAGTACTGTTGTGACCCGGTGTATTACTATCAAAGCGCCTAAATTTCCAGATAATCAGCTTTACTATTAATATGCAGACCGCCTTATCAGATTCACAGCATCATATGCTGATTACGCTACAATTAACCAGTGTTTAGGCAGACAAGTGAGCCATGATGACATTGTGTCACTAGGCTCCGGGAAACAACGCTCTCCGGGTCGTGGCCGATATGGTAGCCGTTATTATAGTACGTGTTTGCCGCACATAATTAAAAAATTCCTCTTTATCAATGCAGGTCATTGAATGCTTTCGCTACACACTACTGCAGTCACGTTAAATGCGACTCGCCAGTCTTCTGAACCTAACTGCACAACCGACATTACTACCGTCGTATTAACCAGCCGTTTCAATACAGTCCTCGGTTGCCGGTAATTGGCGCAAAGGTGTTTACGTTCATAAAGCGCGAAAAGATCTTCCACGAATGTTTCTGCCAGCTCGCGCGCTTATCGCTTATCTGGTTATGGGAATCCGGTATAGAAATGGTTACTTTATTGTAAATAACGAGCAATATCATAATTAGGGACAACGCATCCTGAACAACGCCAGTGAGTTAGACCGCCTTATCAGCTGTGCCTTATTGCTGGTTATGGCACAGTTTTTCACAACGCAAGCGATATCATATTCCAGATAATTTCGTTATTTTCTCCAGTTTACTTTTCAGCATAAGAGTAACTTACATGGTAGCAGGAATCCAACCGAACTCAGCGTAGAGCGAAAATCCCCAAAGTTTCCGGAACTTACGTGCATATGGATGTGGGCAAACATTAATTTTAATTATACTATTAGTGATTGTTCTTCTAATTTTACACTTGTAGAATGGAAGTAGTGATACATAATCTTTAATTTTCAAAGTGATTTAACAGTGCAGTTACTAAACATTAGTACTGCAGTAAGTTACTGTTCAAACTCAAAGACACGAAACACGAAACTTCGAAACCCGAATCTCAAAAACAATAAAACCAACACCATTACTATCTCAGTCTATTTGTCATAGGCGCCTTGGTACGCGCCAGTGTAACGAACGCGAGCAGTTTTAATTTTTTATTAATTTGTACGCGCAAAACGGTTTTTCTGAGTCCTGGTACAAAGAAACTCTTTGAAAGAATGGCAACATGTATACGCCAGTCACAATAATGTATTTTGGGCTTTTAGAAATAAATACTGCGGGTAAATTATATTGATGGTTGCAAAACACGCGAGGGACAGTAAAACATGTAAATACCTGTGAGAAAAATGGCTACGAAATCAACTGCAATGTATAATAACTGTAAACTATTACCGGCAAAGTATGAAAACATCGGACGTTTTGTATTACCGGTTATGCAGGAATCGACACTTCTTAATCAGCGGACTCTAGTGAATCCCAAACATGTTATGGTCAATGGCAGTTACAAACGATCGATGCTGAAGTGGGGTAATAATCGAGGTCCGAGGATAGCTGTCAAAATGGTCGTGCCAGTCAAACAAGCGCTCGGGTTTAACCTAACAGGATGGGACATTCGCCATATCTTGGTGCCGGTTTAATAACTTAGCATCGACGGGAGTCCCAGGGCAATGTCATTGCGTAGCGTATCAAAATCGTACAAGCTACTTTCATAATTGTCGATGAAATATACCGGTTGACCGTGCAAATCCATTTTCTCCAGAAAATGTCGTCGAACCTGGCTGAGTACTTCCTGTCGGCTGAGGTATTGCAGTTCCGGTGGTCCTTTTATTTTTCGTTACAAAACGTCTTCTGTTGTAAAGGTTTTGACCAGAAACACTTGTTTTCCAGTATTACGCAACTTTGTGCAGAAGGCCCTTTTGTCCTCGAAACGCAGATCCTTGCAGCACACCAAAACAACATGGGTGTCAGGATGGACACAACTGGTTGCTGCGGACGAGAAATCGATACTTTGTTCGTCCAAAGAACAGACAATGTTGATCTGCATGATTAGTTCCTTTAGATAGTAAACAAGACATGATTTGCCGCTCCCGCGCTCTCCGACTACAACGAGTTTAGTCGGATTAAAGGTCATGTCTTTGAGTAGAGTCTCTTCGGTTTTTGGCGGCGGCATGCAAAGCTGTTCAAACAGCGTAGAACGTAGAAGCTCAAAATCAAACTTGCTAGTATCTCAGTTATCAATTAGATAAACCGCCTGCTTTGACAAGGGGGGCGGTAACAATTTTTTAATGTTGGTTCGCAAATTTTCCAAAATCTGTTCCTCCAGATGTAGGTTTCCGTCTAGTTTCTGGTTTTGTACAGTGTAGGCGCATTTGGTATGGACAAGATACATTCCCCTTGGATGCTTTTTGATAAATTCTTCTGCGACTTCGTAGTCACTTTCCGAAAAGTATGCATTACTAACGATAATGCAGGACGTGCACCTGCACAGGATATCTAAACTGGAGGCCATGGCAGAAAGATGAATTTCCCAAAATTGGACATAATGAGGACTTTTGACGGGATCGAACGAAGAGCTCGTTTTGTGATCATGGATGTGACACTCGAGCGGACCGGTTCTGAACTGCTGAACACGTGCAGCGCTCTCGTGATCTGAAGTCAGTCCGCGAAAATTATTGATCAAGAATGATTTACCGATGTCCCGGATACCGATGACTGCGATGTCAGTAAAACGTCCGGGTTCGACCATATCACACTGAAAAACAGATTGGTACAGCTTTCAACAGAAGGGTTACTGGAGGATTCTGCAACTGACTACAAGTACACTGACATACCTGGAACAGGGCGCATTTTTTTAGGTCTTCGGCTGTTGGACGCAGTTCTTGATTAAGCTGCAAGCATTCGTTGAGGACAAACCTAACGCTGCTTTTGAACACATCCGTTTGGTTCATGTCATCAGGAAATTTCGCTTTAATGACCGGCTTCCCACCCTTACCAATGTGCCAATGAATCTGCGCACTTGACTGCAATTTAGTTCCATTGGGGTCTTTGAATTCTGGCACCTTTCCGGTGAGCATCTCCAGCAACAGACACGCGAAACTCCAAATATCGCATTTTCTGCCGACTTTCTCCCCCGGGTCCAAGCGAACCATTTCTGGAGCCATGTACAGAGTCGTTCCCTTTGTCCTACTAATCTCACCCAGTCTAGTCCTTGACTGAACTAGCTTCTGTGACATACCAAAATCGCATACTTTGATGGTGTTGTTACCGGTGAGAAGAATATTTTCTCCCTTAAGGTCCAAATGCAATATTTTTTTCTCGTGCAAGTATGCAAGGGCTTCGACAACTTGACGGGAGAAACAGATGACATCGTATTGAGAGAGACCCAGCCGTGCTCGTTCACTCAGCGTTCCACCTTGTGGGAAATACGAAGCTCTTATCGTAACAGGAGAAAATTGAATATCGCTGACAGGAACTTACCGTCGCAAAATTCCAGGAAGATGCACAGACTATACTTTTCCATTTCCACTTGTAAGTCGAGAGCATAGTATTTGATCAAGTTTTCGTGGCTAAGCGCATGGAGGCGACGAAATTCCTCAATAACACTGACTGCACGGAGATTTCCTACCGACGATCCCTTAGTCTCAAGAATTTTTACGGCTAAATTTCGATTGGCACATATATCACTGCACTTCCATACAGACCCTTCCGCGCCGTGTCCCAGTTTTCGTCTTCTCTCAATGACATAAACAAAATCAGGCAAAAATGGCTGGAGGCCGAGTTGAATCACTTCGATGTCTAATGGTGAATGATCTGCAATAAAAGGTGCAGCCACCTGTTCTGTAACTATGCGGAATGGAAGTCGCGCAGTCGCTGTCAAAAGAGGGTTAGAGTTTAATTAGTACGTACAGTACACCCTGCCATTAAAACATGTCGACGTTCGTGAACTTTACGTATTAGCATAATCTTTACCGTAAGGTAGGGTTCTCAAGAGTTCTTTTGGTGATGTTTCATGAGAATGAACCGGGAAAGAAAACCCTTAGAAATGGGAATCTTTACGTGAAGAAAACAAATCGTCCTACAAAGCCTAAATTTCTGTAAAGAACGTTTGCCGTTCTTGAAGAATGATAAGGAGCTGTAAAAAGCTTCAAGCAGAATTTGGTAATACTGCGGCCTTTAGACAGCTATGCCTTCTCAAGAGCATCGTGCTGCATAAGCATGTGTAGAAGAAAAGTAAGCTGTAATTCCATATTCGGTGCTGTTACGCTGTCGAAAGCTGGTAAAGAGGAAGCAAATGTCAGAAGTTTACCTGAAAACTTTCTGGATCGGCATGGGAATATGAAACAGATTAATTTATCATAAAAAAAGTCCCATATACTCGCGGAAATACACTCCAGTAGACGTGCCAGTTCGACGAAGAAATCTTTCGATCCAGTGTCCACGGTGCTGCGAAACAAGATTTTGTTGACAGGTCTGAGTACTGTCGCTGCTGGCACCGAAAGCAGTTCTTGGTAATGTGACAAACTTTGTGCGTCCATCCCGTACTCTTCCACAATGACACTATATCCTAAGTCTTTTGGCAAGTGCAAATTATTCGGTCGGTCTTCCGTAAACTTCATTTCGATTTCAGCATGCATTCTTTCGACTACTGCCTTTATTTCCTGTTTGCAAATTCTGTCTGCATCTATTACGAACTGCAGAGACATCGAGCCCATAATATTATTCAAGCATCGTAGTGCAGATAAATGTAGACTACAGGATTGCGCTGCGTTAAAATGATTTGGTCCACAAAAGGCTAAATTGTTTGCACAGCAAACCTCCGGTGCTTGATTTTCTTGTTCCGATCTGATGAACAGTATGCCGAAATCAAAAACAGACTCGATCTTGCTTTCATGTGCAGACTTTTGCGAATTTTGAGCGTTATGTGCATATTTCATGGCTTTTTCATCTACCCGCTGAAATAATTTCTTTTTCTGGGCCTCCGCGGACGCGCTGATAATATTAATTTCCTTCTCAGAATCCGTCAACAAACATACAAATTTCCTGGTTGAGTGCCATTTCAAACGTGCAAAGCGAGTACAAGATGCCTTACTTTGTTGCTGCTGCAACTGGAAGAAATTGGACGGAAACTGTTTTATATTTGTTTTCCAACATCCTCTTTCGCGGTTGGACAGAAGGTCATCATGGTTCCGACATATCAGGAAATGGTCTAGATCCATCTCAATCAGTTTCAGTGCGTCTGCAGCTTGGTCAGCGACTTGTATTGCCAAGTCGTAGAGCAGGGCTTGATTGGACTGATGGACCTCTTCGATGAGATCGTGATCGACTGCGTGCAAATAAAACTGGCAGCACCATGACGTTATATGGCTAGATAAACAGGTTCTGATTTTATCAATTAGCGAAGATTTCTCCACTTCAGGTGGTCCGATAACGGCAATGTTTATTTGATTATCGCTGCGTCGTCTGAAGCACTCACGAAATACAGCTGGATATGTTAGCTTCCCGTCATACTTGTGTTTTTCTCGAAACCTTGCGACAGCAGCTGCATGGTCATCGGATGCCGTTCTCTCTGGTGGTTCAGAGTTGCTAAGCTTGTATGATTTTCCCTCTCGTAGCTCAGAGTGATTCGGTCTTGATTCGTCATTACCCATTTGCCGAAGATATTAGAAGCCACTTTGTGTATCAAAATGTCAACAGTATGCACAAATCAGATGATGTCGCACCGACTCGCACGTTGAGATGGCAGCACAGTTTCTTTACGACGACGAGTATCAGTCATAAATCGTTAACGCAGTCGCTTGGACATGGAGCCGAAATTTGTGTGATAAATGGGTGTTTGACTGGCAACAAGCAGTTTCCAGTTCAGGACTCGATCAGCCAAAAACAACACTAAATCAGTGCCAGACGGTACACTAATGTTTTTAAAATAATACATGAACCGCTCTCACAAGGGCGCTGCAGTATATCACATCGTGGTACCTTATGGGATTGTTGCAATATAGACTTCTATTCAACCGGAAAATAACGATATTTGTCGAATAAGCTGGAGAAAGTGTTGCGGTAACCGCCGTAATACCCACCAAAACGCATGTTGCTCCAGATTATCAGATTCACTAGTGGCTTTGCCATTGTGAAAACTGCCTTATCAACTAATTGTTTCAGTTTCTGGTTAAAGTACAATTATTCAGCGTTTAGGCAGGCGAGTGAACCATGGTGTGACACATGACTATGTTGTCATTTATTGGTCACAGCGATAGCACGCTTCTGATTACGTCCCTGAGCATGCTTTAAATTTCCTTCGGGGAATTCTGGTTCTTCGCACGAAGGCATTGCAGTTAGATACTTACCAGTATAGCAGCTTCTGTTACCGCTTTTAAGATAAGCAGTCTTTGTATCAGATATCTTTGTATCTTTGTATCGTCTTTAAGATAAGCAGTCTTTGTATCTTTCACTCGCTTATCAGCGGAAGAGTGATTAACTTAAAACAGGTGATTGTTTGTTCACTCTACTATAACGAAGATATGGTTCTATAGTGCACGCGAGTTTGCGTGTAGAGACCATCCTACGTTATGTTGGAGGCTGGATACTCTGTACTGGTGTAACATCATATCGATCCTCATGAAAGGTCATACAACATTATAACACGACAACAGCCCGAGTTCCGGAGTTTTAAAATTTTGCAGAGGCATGCAGTTGTGGCCAACACAAGTGAGAATTCGTGTTGACTTGAATTGCTGTATGCCTCCCATACTTTTCGTATAGGTAGATGATCGTTGTCGTGCACTGCGGTGTACAGAGGTTCTCGTGAATGCACGTGTTCGGTACTTACATGCAACATTCCTCTAGCGGACTTAGGTACTCATGTACGTACTTCGAGGGCTACAAGTTAACTCACAGCAGACACTAGACAATCAAAATGACAATCGACCCGACGTACAATGAACTGCTTGGTGCGGATAAACGGATCCGTTCTTTGTGACGACCGAATCTCAGCCACGCAATGACTGCCCTTTCTTTCACCATATAAAAACAGTATGTTAAAGAGCTTGCAGTGGTATGCGTGCGACACTTTTCTTAATTCCACAAAACACTCACAGCAGTAATGAAAACATCAATCTTGTTGAAAATTGCTAAGATACACGGCTAACAATGTTGAATCGCTTCAGACATCGTCGAAGATAAAGGGGAAAACAGAACGCTGATGTGCCCGGTTAAATATGATCGACATACGACTACTAGTTAAGGATATCTAGTAGGACCGCTCTCTGAAAGTCAAGGTGTTTTTAGTTGAACGTTTGTTTGCGTGTTTGTGCTATACGTGTACAGGATATACTTAGTTGAATATACGCATTTCACATTTGTAATTGTGCGTTACGTTGAGTCCAGTGGAGACCGAGGAGCCGCAGGATGCAATCCCAAAGATGGAAAAATTACAGTGTCGCCACCCGTGCTGAGGTAAACAGTAGTAGCACTTCCTACATTGAGTGTTGCTGTACAGTACAACAACTGTCAGCAGCTGGCGGAGTAAATTTTTAACAGCGGCACAGACTAACCATCTAGCAGGCATCTTTAGTGTTCACTGTGAACTATCACGCTTCCGGTGGAGCAGATACGGTAACCGTTACCTTTTTACCGCCCACAATGCTTATGAGAATCCTTTTTATCAATACAGACGACTGTTTGCGATGATTACAAACTACTGAAATCACGTTTACATGCGACCCTTCAGAAACTACGCCGCACAATCGCCATATTGTCCTGATTACATACGTCGTTCCGGCGTTTCCGCTTTACTGATGGTGCTGCATAGACAGCGGTCAAACAGCCGTTTCAGCAATAGTCGGATACCGGTACTCACAGCGTTTGTGTGAATAGCCTCACAATCATCTACTGTGGCATTTGCAACCATGTACAGCCTAGTTTTAAAGTCCTTGCGAATATGGTCGAACAGGATTCGGATAAAAAAGAGCGTTTTTATCATTGATTTCGTATATGTTCCTCTTCTATTATCCACATGCATATCGGCAGCGGATTTCCCATCAAATTTTTATAACTCCGCGACAAATGATCCCTACGGGAACGAGATTACACCATACAATGGTTATGACAGTAATCCCAACGCGGAACAAAGTACGGTTCCAAGTGTATCTGTCGTAACTGAATCCAGCCAAAACAGACCACAATGCGCACAAGCGACAACCTTGACCTTTTGCTTGGATGATGCCACGTATCCGAGGTAAACTAAACAAACTAAACTAAGTAATTCTTGACCAAACGAACTGCCTTAACAAGAAGAACACAGCAAGGTGGAAATGTGTAAATGACGATTTTGTGAAGCTTTTGTTATATCTTGTGAAATGTCGTAGCGGGGATATTATCAAAGATATCAACAAGAACCTGGGTGCATTCTACAAAATGTACGCCGAAGTGACCAACCAATCCACCTCCAGTCTGGTAGAAGGCGTCCCGGCCAGCGAAGAAGACAAATACGATTTTGCCTTTTACTACGGAGATCGCGACCGGACCAAGGATACGAAGTCGTACGGCGCCGGCGGCAATCCGCCGTTTAGAGCAGACTACTACAAAGACGGCGGATATGTGTGTCCAGCGTAAGAAATCCCTTGGTGACCTTTGGCAGTATCCTAAGTGTCGCTTTCTTGGCGGTAGGTTCATCGATTACACCGGGTTGTTTCAAGCAACCAACGCCCGAGGAGAATGGCAGTATATCGTTAATATTAAACCGTGGTTGCAAACTGGTAAAAACAGCAGATAAACAAATATGGGAAGATCACGGAATTGAACTGTTTTCCTGTCTTTGTGTAGTTCGGATAGAACAATGCTTCTACCCGCAATCAGCCTGCAGTTACATGAGTAAAGCCATCCCGACGAGCTGTGTCCAAAAGTACAGCTACCAACGGCTGATTGCCTACGGTAAATTGCTTTGGATTGTTCAATAGTTATGCCATAAAAAAATATACTTTTAGTAAACAAGTATTAAATAATATTTTGTGCTTATTTTTCTTTAGAATTATTATTTAATATGATTATTTTTATTTTCTGCAATCATTTTACTTAGTTATTTTCTATTATTTAATTGTTTGTTTTTTTTTAATTCCCCCCATTGTAACAGCGTGTTGCGCACCAGACAACTACATTTAATTGTTTATTCAATAAAGTCTTTGCAGTTTTATTTGTAGTTTAATATTGTTAGCTATTTGCATCTAGCTGCTCGTTATGTTTCTTCATTTATGCCTGTCAGCCCACCATGACCATTATCTCTCGTAGAGCCCCATGGGCGGGGTTTCTACATGGACGTCTTCCGGTTGCCAACCGCCTGCAGCTGCTACATCCGGCGGGCACCGCGCCCGAGCAATCCCATTCCCAGTGCCTCGCTCAACGCGCCGCAGTTTGCGATAGAAGCGACGCAGAACGTCGCCACCCGGACAGGATTTATTCCGCCTGCGAGTTCACAGAAGGATATGCTCCCGCCGGCGATGGCGGCGGATTCATCCAGCTTTGCACCATATTATGCACCAAAAGGCGGATATAAGGAGCAGAATACGTATTCTGATGCGTGAGTATATTTACAAGATACAATAAAAAAAAACTAAATACATTGCATAAAAAACAAAACGAAAATACATAAAATACATAAAAAACAATAAAAATTAATAAAAACACAATGGTAAATAAAAATATATAATTCATAAATTAATACAGGCAAGCCGATTCCATTCTGGTGGAGCGACGCCGTGTCCGCCCCGAACCCCTCTCCCCAGGCGACATGACCGGCGACTCGGAAGTCGACTTCAGCTACCAACCCAATAACGCGCCCCCTTGGGAACGCCGCCCCGGCCCGCCGCCGCCCTCGATGATGTCCGCCGGTTCCCGTCCTTCGGGGATGTTCGCTCTTGATGAATACACCGCCGCCATGGATGCCGAAGCCTCGCGGGCCGACCCTGCCTACTCTCCGGCCCATCCCAACGCCGTGCAGTCCCGACGGGGCCCGGCTAATGGATATGTCCCCGGGATGCAAAATCCCGGCATGCCGGTAGATGATGATTATATGGGCAACTATGTATTGATTTAAACAACCAACGCATTGTAAAATAAAATTATCAACTTGGTATTAACAATTTTATTTGCCGCTAAACAACTCCAAAGATGATAATTTGTTAGAAAATCGAATGAAAAAAAGTAAATCCGATAAACATTGTTAGAATTATACTGCAACAAGATAATAATCCCTTTAATTAATTAATTCAACGATAAACTTTTTTAAACTATTGTGAACTTATTAAAAAACTGTTTTTAAATGTTATTTTAAGTTCTTGTCAAATCAGAGTTTCGAATGATTTTAAATTGTTGTTGAAATATTGGTACATTTTCATTGAATAATTATATAATGAATAATTATAATTCTTATTAAGATACTTCGTACTTTTTATGTATTAAGAATATCGACAATACTGTTTATGTGACAGGGCGATGGACCCGGTCCCGGTGGTCCAGACGGATTTATGGGCATGGGTGGAATGCGGCCGAGGATGATGCCCCCTGGGATGATGCTCGGCCCGGTAGCCGGACCCGGACCGTTTGGGCCGCCGGCTAAGACCTTTCGGCCAATGGGCGCGCCGCCCTTGACCTTTTATGATTACAATGCCGGTCATATGGGCGGGAGAAGTGGGAGGGCGGATAACAGTACAGCGGCTACGGATAATAGTACTGCCGTTGCTACGAACGTCCATTAGAGTGTGGATCCTCTAATTATCTTCGAATTGTTATTGTAATTTTATTTTTGTTAGTTATTTGTTAACATCGAATTGTTCGACCGCTTGCATATTTGTTCGAGTCTGGCGGAATCTTCACTTTTTAGTTTTTCGTATTCTTTACAAAACCATAAATTACCATACTGTCATCAACAAATTCCCAACGCAAAAGAGACAAACACTTTGCGAACAATATTACAGCGACAGCGAAATTGTTGGACTTCGAGACGAATGGCTTGCCAAGAAAGCCCTGGATTTGCTAACGGCCTACCACAACCGCATTTGAACAAACAGCCTGCTCTTTTGGGGCAGCATCCCTGTAGCTCATTGCTCTGTTCTGACGAACCGTTACAGTGAAGATTTTCAAGCGCCGTGTTTATTGTCGCTGATGTCATACAGCCCGTCCGCCAAACAAGCTGAAGTGCTGCTTAACTATGCTATTTTTCGCAGCTTTGCATGAGCTGCTTGATGCGTTTCAGTGTATCTCTAACGAGCAAAGCGCTGCTCAGTATCGTTTTGTGAGGATATGGAGTAAATTATCTGCTGTACCATGAGTAAACGGCACGCCAGCACCAGCCCCAACCCCTCCATCTCCTCCATCCCCGTCGCGCCACCCCTGGGGGTCCCTTCGTCCAACCCCATCCACAACGACCATCTCCAGGCCTCCCTGCCATCCAATGCCTCCTCCAGTCTCTCCCTCTCCCCCGGAATGGACTTTCGGGCCGTGTTCAGCCCGGATACGTTCAGCAGTGCCTCTTCGACTGAGGGGGAGGCCAGGGGGGCCGGGAGCAGTGCCAATGGTGTCCCGGCGTGGGGCTGGCAGGGGGGCAAGAACAGTGTGCTGGAGAGGCTGCAGTATTTGCTGGGGAATAGTATCCTGTCGGATGTGACGTTTGTTGTGGGGAAGGAGGTGCCCGTAAGGATGCCTGCGCATAAGTAAGGGATTTGTCATTTGGGGGCGAGTGAATTTGGGGCATGTTTTCCATGTCATTTTGATTGAGCAGTTATTATTTAATGTGCAATTTCTAAGCAATAATTTTAATTTCAAATTAAAGGAAATTATAATAGCAACGGTGTATAAATTAATTAAAAAATGTGATAATAATTAAAATTAAAAAACAGCTGAAAATTAGTAAAAATAAATTAAGAACTTCTGAAGATTATCGAAATAAGTTTGCTAAATTCTCGAATTAAATTCTTAATTAATTATAGTATTCGTGAGATCATGATTTACGTGTTTTAGTGCCAAAAATATCGCTTTCCAAACAAAATTTGTGACAAATTTGTCGATTGTTTTTTGATTTTTTTGGTCCGAAATAGAATGAATGTTTGCAGATTTGTGCTGACAATGGGATCCGCTGTGTTCGATGCCATGTTTAATGGACCGCTGGCCATTAAAGACAAGGAAATTCACTTGCCGGATATTGAGCAGACCGCTTTTGCCACATTACTCAAGTAAGGGCGATCTGCGCATTTTTTCGGTGGAATATTTTATTGCGAAGTTTTTTCCAGTTTGCAAACTGCATCGTTGTTTTTCTCATATTTTTCAACATTGATTTCTTATCGGAGTGTTTATTGAGGTCTATTGGAAACATGTTTTAATACTAATTTATGAAATTATTTTATTTCTCTCAAGCTTTTATTATGTTTATTTTTGGTCGGGTTTTCTCAATATACTGTAGTTATTACTACTTTATTTATCCTTTTTTATCAATATTTTATAACTTTACCGAATACATTTCATTATTTAGTTTTTTTAATTATATTTTGCTTACTTTTTAGTATTTTGTTGAAATAATATTTATATTGCTAATCCGGAATAAAACTCGGAATGAATAATATTATATTATGCGTATATATTATTAATTCGAACTGCATATTATTATTTATTGCGTATATATTTATTTATTTTAGAATTACTAGTATTTTTGTTATTTCATATTATTATTTATTGAAAATTTTTGTATTAAAAAAAATTACTTATTTAATATTTTATGTCATTTTTATTAATGCGGTCTTTATTTAAGGGATCTGTTTTGAAATAATGAGTTTAATTTTTTATTATTTTTAATTTTGTTGCATTTTTAATTTCATGTTCTTCTTTTATTTTCAGTGTTTGTAGTGCGTTGATTGTGTGCGTTGTCTGGCAGGTTTCTGTACACGGACGAGCTGGGTGATATCACGCATTACTCAGTGATGACCACGTTGTACGTGGCCAAAAAGTACGCTGTGCCCGCACTGCAAACCGCCTGTGTCCAGTTTTTGAAGGCCAATTTATGCCCCAGTAATGCCTTTTTATTGGTCACACAGGTACGGCAGGTATCAGTTTATTGCCTCCATGTTAGACATAGTAAAAAACGTTGTACAAATCGTTTTTTTTGTGCGTTTTTTATTGAAAGAAATTGTAACTATAATTTCAGGATGAAGACGGGCAAAATAAACTGTAGCACTAAGAATTTAACGATTAGACAAAAAATTAATAATAATATTATAATGAACAGTAATCAGTAATGTATCAAATAAAAAAAGTGATATTTAAAGTAAACCATATTAAAGAAATAATTAAATAACAATGGTGAATTAAATAAGATATGAAACAATTAATATTAATATTTCGTGAATAATAATCTAACGTAATATTCAGAGTAAATCATATTAAAGAAATATTTAATTCAAAATAGAAATGGTAAATTAACTAAATATTAAACAATTATTAATAAATGATTTTTTAAATAAATATTTAATTGAATTGAGGTGGAACTATATTAACGATAATATTTGGTTTGTAAAACTTGTTTGCGAAAAAATGTAGCTTTTCTGGAAAGTGATTACAGTGTCTGATCGTTATCTGAACGATGTTTATCATGTTATGCTTAATGTTAGCAGGACTGAAGATGGAACTTTCAGCCATTACACTACGAAACAGTGCTAAAGCTGCAATACCGTTTGATGAGCTACAAATTACACTGCAGTAAATATATAAAAATAACCAGTTATTTTACTTGATTGTATCGTTTGTTTTGTTTGTCAGCAGTGTGTTTTAAAAATACACAATACAATCCAAACAAATAAAATTGTTAAATAGTCACTGTATATTTTTGACGTTTATTTATTGTTTTAAATATGAAAATGAATCATGTGCATTTAATCAAATCATTCTTAATAAATCGGTAAATAATAGTAAAAAAATGAAATAATAATCTGTAATTTTGATGAATAGTTATTTAATTAGTTTTAAAGTTATTTAATTTCGTATGAATATTATTATGTGCAGGCACGGTTGTTCGCCGAGTCGGATCTGGCCAATTTATGCCTGGAGATGATTGATAAGCACACGGGCGAGGCCATCGCCGCTGAGGGCTTCCTCGAGCTGGACCACGAGACGCTGTGCTGTGTGCTGGAACGCGACACACTGCACATCCGTGAGAGCCGGCTATTCAACGCCGCTGACAAGTGAGTGTGCGAGCGAGAGAGAGAGCGCGTTCAGTGGGCGATGCGCTTCGATTCATCACGGACAGATGGTGCGCGTTCACCTAGTGCAAACGTGCGAGAAATGTGAAGAGGAATTTCAGGGAATTTATGCAAAATGAGTCATAATAATGCATAAACTCCCCGAAATTCTGTTTAACGTGCGGGGAATGTTGAACCGAATTTCGGAGAATTTGTGCACCAGTATATGAGTCATAATAATGCATAACTTTCCCGAAATGCCGCTTATCGTTTCACGCACGGTCAAGTGGTCATGATGGATGACCGGCGCTCTGTTATATTGTCACCTTTATTATTCTAATAATTAGTACAATACAAAATTATTGTAAATTTACAATAATTCAGTAAAATTTTTGTAAAAGAATGGCAACTTATTTTTCAGAGATTGGTTGTATTTTTGGTAATTTTTCCAATTTGTAGTTGACATTTTCTGAAACAGGCAAATGTCAAACGGAATTTCGGGGAATTCGTGCAATATTTACTGCGTCGCTGAACCATTGTCACCTCTATTATTATAATAATTAAATTATCCGAGTCAGTTTAAGTATTTTAAGGGAAATGTTATCCTTTTTTTACTCCGAGTTTTACTATTATTTTGGGTGAGTTCCTAATTTGCACGTGACATTTTCTGCAATAATAATTTATTTTTTGGTTAATGTTATGAGTTTAGTTGTTTAGTTTAGTTGTTTAGTTTAGTTGTGGAATTTATTCGGTTGCCCAATTCTCAAAACATTAAATAAAAATTTAATCGCAGCCACAAATCAGTCGGATTTCATGCTGTGTGGTACGTTGTAACGTTTCTTCAGCTTTTAGCCACTGTACTATGATAACTCATGTCCAGAAATTATCAACGTTTAAAGACATTCGACAATAAATGTGCCAAAATGTATGGAAAAACCATTTAATTAACAAAAGTATTATAGTAAAATCGATTAAAATTAAATTAATTAAAAAACTATTTATTATTTAGTTTTAACTGTTGAAGTTATTATTTATTTATTTATTCAGTGTTTATTTATTAAAATTATCTATTCATACTTAAAAAATATTATTTGAAAATTAAAATTTGTTGCAAAGAAAAACGTGTGTATATTGAGTTGTGGTGTAGGTGGGCGGAGCAAGAGTGCATCCGGCGCGGCACGACCGTGGACGCGGTACGGAAACGCGAAGTGCTGGGCAACGCGCTCGATCTCATTCGCTTCCCCGTCATGACCATCGAGGAGTTCGCACAGGGTCCCGCCCAGGTCAGCACGTGCACTGTTTATGCAACTAGGTTGTTTTCCTATTGATGTACCATATTCATGGAATGTTTCGTGTGCACTGTGCACAGTTAATTCTGTACCTTTTTTATATAAATTTAGTTTTTTATTTATTGTAATATTTGATTTTTCATTTACACAAATTTTATTCGTATTATTAGTAATTTTTTATTTTTTTTATTAATATTGGTGATTTTTGCTGTTTTAATAATATTGTTTATTTATTAAAAAATTTAATTTTTAATTTTCATAATCATATATTTTATTCGTACTGTTAATTTCTGTTTTTTATTTTGTTGTTTGTTTTTGCTGTTTTTTTTCCCTGTAATTATGCAGTTATTGTTAACTGTATTATTTAGTTATTATTATTTAGTTGTTATTATTATCTTTTTTGTTAATTATTCGAAAATTTAAAATACATTTATTTTCCGTTTATTTATTTTTGTCATTATATCGCTGGCTGATTTCATATTTTATTTTTATTTCGGCTGTAGCTTTAAAAAAAAACTTTAATTTGTGTATGACGTTTTATAACATGATGGTTCAGGTCTGTATGCTGACTGCAACTAGTTTGTTTTTACCTGTGAGCCATTACACTACGATTATCTACGCCGAGTATAGCAACTAAAATTCATTCGTCAAATTATTTTTCTTGTTAGTTGTCTGAGAATGTCGTAAAATTAAAATAAACAAAAACAGTATCGAAGCCGAATTATATTAGACTAAATTGCACAGAATAAAAATAAGACTTCATACAATAAAAAATATTAAAAATAAGACTAATAATAAACAAATACATTAAAAATAAGACGTGTGGGGAAATAATGTGTGATAAAAGTAATCCATCTGTAGAGTGGATTATTGTCGGACAAGGAATCGAATCAAATGTTCCTGTACTTTACACTGAATCCCAAGCCGGATACGCGGTTTATCTGCATGCCGCGCAGTTGTGTGGCGGGGAAGGAGTACGTGTGCAGTCGCTTCCAGTCGACGGACAGTCGCTGGGGCTACTCGGGCACCGCCGACCGCATCAGGTTAGACAGTTGCTGTATCACGCATTTGTCTAACAATTCAATCAGTTCTTTCATTTTACAGTACAATTTGTACTAATACTGTCATTGCTAAATAATTACTGGTATTATCAGTAAAATTTATTATGTAACATTTTTATATATGAAAGTTATTTATTACTTAAATTAATGATATTTTTAGTATTAAAATTGTAAATTAAAATAGTTTTGATACAAATTATTGCTTGATCTTTGTTAAATTAATTATTAAAAAATAAATGGTAATTAAACTCAGCGTAGTACCGATAGTAAAGGGAGAAATTTATTTTTGTTTGATTGTTTCACAATTTCATAAAAATATTGAATTCGTATAGATCCCAAAAAAATCAGGGATAAACGAAAATAAACCAGACGAAAATTTAAAATAAATAAAAGTGTGATTAGAAAAATTGTAAAATTGTTGAATAATTCAGTTGTTGAATGTGATGATTGGGTGGCAGGTTCACGGTGGACCGGCAGATCTTCGTGATGGGCCTCGGACTGTACGGGTCGGTGCACGGGCCGGCCGAGTACAGCGCCAGTCTGCAGCTGATCCTCTCGGCCAACCAGCGCGTCATCGCCAACCACGACACGACCTTCACGACGGACGGCAGTGAGGCCGTGTTCCGCGTCATGTTCAAGAAGCCGGTCGAGATCACGGCGCAGACGCACTACACCATCTCCGCCTGCTTGAAGGTACGACCACACCACCTTCGACGTGGCAATTTGTCCTCTTTTTCTGAATTTTTTTTAGTATTGTTTTAGGACTTCTGTGTTTTTTTCTGTAGTTTGTATAATTTTTATTCAAATTTCTAGCATTTTTTAAGGGTTTTTTTGTATCTTTGATAACTTGCAAAATTTTTTAAATATTTTTTACAGATTTCAGAAAATGTTAAATATTGAAAGAATGTTACTAAATACTATCATAATTTTTTTTCGAATTTGTACACTTTTTTGGTGCTATTCTTTTATTTGTTTCGTAGTCCTTTTACCATTAAAAACAGGAAACTATAGTAATACGATTAGGTACAACAGATCGCCGATCTGACAGTTTTTCTTCTTTTGCTAGTTTTGTTTTAGAATTTCTTTTAGGACAGGTATCTTTTTTATATTTATTTTATTCTGCTTTTTTATAATTTATGCACCAATTTGTACACGTTTTTTATATCTTCCATGACTTGTATAATATTTTTAAATTTTTTAAAATCTTAAACTGGTTTTAAAAATGAAGCTTTTTTGATTGCTTTGCTATTTGTTTTTGCAAATGTTTTTTGTGCGATTAATAACCGAAAATTAAAATGCTAAAATTATATAATCGGTTATCGAAATTAATTGGTATTTTATCGAAATTGATTGATTAAATTAATTGCTAATTGGAATTGTAATTTAGTTTTATTATTGGGAATAATGTCCGTTAGGGTCCGGATTCGCACTACGGAACCCGTGGCGCCCGCAAGGTGTGCAAGCAGATCAGTAAAGACTCCTCCGTGACCTTTAACTTTATCTACTCCCCCGGCAACAACAACGGCACCTCCGTCGAGGACGGCCAGATCCCCGAGATCATCTTCTACACGGTTTAACACTTTCAATGCCTCGTGTGTTTGCGTATCAAATATACTGCATAAATACGCATTTTGTACTGTTTATTTTATCCGGTGTGTGTGTCTTGCATGCTGGGCATTGTACAGTTGTCTGTCTCTGATAGTGGTAATGAACGTTGGATTTGCGATGGTACCATTTTGAAAGTTGTAGTTTAGCGCTTGTTATCAATATGTCTTTGTTGGTAATCGATACCACGCAGCGTTATTGTTTTTATTATTCATTTAGGATTGTTTGAACGTTCTGATGGCGAAGTTAAGATTTAGAAGAAAATCTCCATAAAAATGAATTAAAATCAAGGGAAAAATTTTGTTGGCATACGCATGGCACTGAAGTTACGTGTACCTGTCAACAAGCTCTGCATACATAGATTTGTTTTTAATCTCAACATTGAATCAAGTCCATCGCCTATCGACAGTTTTCAACAGATGTACTCGCCGATCTCGAATAATTTAACAGGAAATCAGCAGATTGATACAAGGTTCAAAAAATATTCAGAATATCAGCGGTTCAGGATAATCGTGTTGTATGACTCAACTTGTATCCATTCTACACCTGTTCAGTCGCTGCCCCGGCGTTTTAGCAAGGGCCGCATGCAACAATGCGCAGTGGTCCACGACATACCTACCGTACCCGGTCCATCTCAGTCCACGAACAATTCAGAATCCGCCTACAGTGCGAATCACACACAGATCACTGATCAGCATGGTAGATAAGACAGATAGAGAGAGGACAAGTGCGGTCATTTGTAGCACAGCCACCACCATCAGTCTAGCAAAAGACGACGTACGTACGTACGACTGTGCGGATATGGCATCAAAATCGAAAACAATCGGATCTGCCACAGCGAGCAGTTTTCTTCGGACCAGATAACTGCCTCCTCGTAGTGCATTTAATTTGGCCGTAATCCGACCAGTTTTACACAGTCAGCCAGTTAAACGTCATATTATTACCGATCCTGTCGTTATTTTTCCGTGGATGTTTACTATCACGCTGTGTTATTTTGTGGACTCGTGATTTGTCCGTCCTGATCGCCTGATCGTTCAGATACCATGGCACTTGACGGCGTTGTGGATTCTCATGGCGTAATGATGAAGATGTGGGAGATGCAGAATGCGATGACCCTATGTGACGTGTACCTGAAAGGCATGGAACCAGACGCTGCGGACGTTCCTGCCCATCGCGCGATTCTGGCTGCCCGCAGTCCCGTCTTCAACGCCATGTTCTGCTCGGGCATGGAAGAGTCCCGTCAGAAGCATGTATCACTCCCGACAATTCCACGTGAAGCTCTGGAATTGTAAGTACAGAATAATTTAGGAAAATGCCGAGTTTTACGGTACTGTGTGGGATGTTAGAAGTTTCAGTATCTAGAAGAACACTCTTATAATTAGTACCGATTTGAATCCAAAAGACTGAAGTTGGGAATGCTGCTACAGAATACAAACCTCTCTGTTGTTGGCATGATCTGATGATTGTCGCAATGTCATTTGAACTGTTGCATTTACAGGATAGCAGGGCCATAAAACATGTGCTGGTAAAGCACAAAATGTGCTGGTATTAACGGCCTTGTGCTCGTATAAACTAGAAAATGTGCTCAAAAGTTACCAATACTCCCCCCTTTGTTGCTGTTAAAACAGAGTCTCAAGTAATGTTTTCCGCAACAAATCCATAAATTTTGCTCTCCTGAAAGCATAACAGCACTCAATTTTGGCTGTTTTGCTGTAGTTTCATTCGGTAATCGTTCGTTGGCTTCGCGCTGCGCGCGAACCAAGAACAGTTTCTAGTTTTGAAAGCACAAAAATGAAAATTTTTTTTAAAACTAATAAAGAAAATAAATGGCCGTCCCGTTAAAATTTGAAACTGTGCTGGTATGGATTTCAAAGATTTATGGCTCTGCCGGTGAGGATAGTAAAATATGTCTACACGTCCGAGGTGTGCATCGACGAGAACAATGTGGTGCCGATTCTGGAAGCGGCTATCTTCACCGAACTGCAGCCCCTGGCGGAGATCTGTTGGAACTTCTTGGAAGGACACCTGGATCAAGAGAACTGCATGGCGATTTACGGTCTGGCGGGGCGCTATCAGCGCACCGATTTGGCTGAGGTGGCCAAAACGGAGACCCTGCGGCACTTCTCAACTCTGGTGCAATGTGAGGACTTTCTGCAGCTGGAGAAAGATATGGTACGCTAACACGCTAACACATCACATAGTGTATGCACGCACTGCAGTCGTATTATAACGCTGAGTATTCGATGTAGGTTATGGCACTCCTCGGATCGGAGGACATCCGCATCGAGCGTGAGGATGTGGTACTGCACGCTGCGTTCTCTTGGATCCGCCATCATCCCGCCTGGCGAATACCGATGTTATCCGACTTACTGTCCATGGTCCGGCTCGCATACCTGACACCGGACTATCTGCAACAGTCGGTCGCCAATTTTGTTAGTCAGATGGGGGACCGTGGTGGAGATATTTCGGATCGCGTGCAGGAGGCAATGCTGGTGTCGTTCTCTATCGACAAGCAGCCAAGAGGGGCATGCGGTAAGTCAGCCGGCTTCATTCACACCGACGCTGTAACTGTCCGTTACACTTCCTGGTATAACGTCCGACTGCAGGACGCCATTAACAGTCGCGCTGCTGGCACCCGATTTGGTGTTTCAGTTACTTTATTGTCCTGGTTGTAGGTTTCTCACAGGTATTCCTCTTTTTCGGAAGCAGCGTGACGTGCATCGATCCGCTGAGTGGAGCCGTCATCACATTAGGCATGATGCCGCTAGATCTGGCTGTGTCTGGAACGGCTGTTATGGGACGTTCTGTATTCGTTGTGGGAAAACTGGAAGGACATCCTGTACTCTACCGCTACGACCTCGATCTTCGCACCTGGACGACACAGGCTCAGCCGCACACGCTTCATATGTTTGGCGGAATGGTAGCTCTTGCAGGATGCATATACGCCGTAGGCGGGACAGACGTGGATAATCACTCAGTCAGCACAGTTGAGCGCTTCGATCCGCAAACCAACGTGTGGCAGCTGGTTGCCGATTTGCCTTTGATGCTGGCCGATTTTGGTTTTGTCGTTTACCAGGGTAAGCTGTTTACATTCGGTGGTTCAGGACAGCGGGAGGCATGTAGCGTACTTCGGTACGACCCTGAAACGGATATCTGGACCGAGTACTCCAAAATGCCTGTGCCACGCATTTACTGTTCCGCTTGCTTGGGAGATGATGCCGTGATCTACATTCTCGGTAAGAGTTTGTGACTTTTACCTGGCATATGGACTTACCTTATCAGAACTGTTTTCCAGGAGGTTGGTCGTATTCCAACTATGAGCTTGTTAAACGTTTCGACGGATTTAATCCACGGACCAAAGAGTGGCTGCGCAGAGGTACGTACACTGGTGTTACAGGGCAGAAGCGGCTCCTCGGTATGCTGAACTCACGGATCCAGCTGCTGATGTGTACTGTACACATCTTCATAAAACATAGCGATGCTTTCGCAGACGACCTGCCTACCCCCGAACGCTGGCTTGCAGTGGGCGCCATGGATGGTCACATTTATGCATTGGGCGCCCTTAACAAGGCAGCTGGAAAGTCTCCAGACGGCATTCAAGTGTACAGTGGAATGACACACCTGTGGTCTGCCCGTGCTGTATGGTTTCCCTGGCGTTTCTTTCTGGAGTTTCATAGCTCCAGGTGCGCAGTCGTGAAGTTGAAGAAAGGTAACCGCATGATTCACTGCAGCGCGGTTAACCGCTCAGCTATCTACAGTATGCTCTTAACGGATTGTGTAGAAGTCCTGCGGCCGTATCAGTGTGATGACGATGAGGATTCGGATGAGAATTCCGACGAGGATTCGGAAGAGGGCGAGGGTGATGACGCGGATCTTGTTCGCGAAGTGGATTTGGAGGGGCCCCGTGAAGGTGCCGCTTGAATCGGTTCATGCCTTTTTTTATCGTCTAGTTTTGTGTAACCGTGACATGTTCTTTGGTATTAACTAGTTTTGTACGAGTTTGCGCGTTGTTTGGGTTCGAGAAGCCATGTCGCAGCACATCTTTCCAGCCATTGCTAATGTGATCGAGATCCTCTAGTTGCAGTTCTTCTTATATGTTTTCGTTTATGATTCGTAATGTTCGGGTGCATAGTTCTGTTGGGTTTAATGCAGCTAAGCCGTTGTAAAACTAGAAATTGGACTATTAGGTACAAGCCTGAATATTAAAATTGGTCGTTTTCTGTGATCTTCCTGTTGCTGTTCGTTAATAAAAGTTGAAAGTCAAGTTTGCGCTCGATTTGAACAAGAACGGCATGTTCGCAAGGGAGGTAACGGGTACGGAAACGAAGGCAGTAAAATCGTAATATTGTTCGAAAGAGATCATATTTTAGTAGAGCTTCCAGGAAGTTACCTAACTGCGCAATAAAATGGGATGCCAACATGGCTGCAGATTCTGCATGGTTGATGCGGAAGCGATTTCGTCCGGAAAGTACGCGTTGTTGTTTGGAAATAACCAAACAGTGTTAGCGAAACGGATGTTGTTGACAAGCACGTCAGCAAGGATTCTTCCGCCTTCAACACTTTATTTTCTTAGCTGTCCACTTACTTGTCAACGCCATTCTTCCGTATCCTTCAATTTCATCTACTCCGTTGATCACAACAACGACACCCCAGTTGCGGACAAGCAGATTACAGAGAGTACGTTTTACCTCATTTGACACCTCGACTGCTCGTGTATTTGTATGATTGTATCGTGTATCTATCATGAACAGCATTGCGCAACCGCCTGGCAGTGTTAATAAGCGTGGGCATAGCAATGCATTTGCAAAAGTGCTATGTTGCATCCGAAATTGGTAGTTAGCCTTACGCGCGCATTTGTAAAAGTGCCATTTCTTGTCAGAAATTGGCAGTTTTGCGCGCACTGTCGTTAATTTTTATCTAGGTCGGTGATCGATACCATGCACAAGAATAATTATTTATTTTATCACGCTTTTTCTTTCTTTTTATCTTCTGTTGCTGTTTTTATTTTGTTTTTGCCTTGTTTTCTGTGGAAAGGGAGCAAAGCGAATTTGGAAGCATGGTGCAAAACAAAACAGTTCAACAACCCGACAGTACCCCGGTCATCTCGGTCCACGAATGATGCAGAATCCGCGTGCTATGCTAATCGCGGATCAGCATGATAGATAAGAGACAGAGGGAACAAAAGTGTAGTAGCCAGCACCAGCAGTGGCCCAGCACCTGCATTCTAGCAAGAGCACGTACGTACGTATATGCCGCGTTGTCGCAAAATGCGGACAGCGGACAGCGCGTCAAAACCGTAGACACTGCAAAGCATTTGGGGCTTTGCCACATCAGCGAGCAGATTTCTTTGGGATTGCGTTGTCATCTGGATTTGCTCTTCTCCAGTAACCGTAATCCAATAATTTACACAGTCAGTCAGTGAGATTTTAAAGTGAGATTTTACGATTGTTCTGCGAAGACGCGGGTGTCTGGAATTTGTCCAGTCAGTCTGCTTCGCCAATCCCCAGTCGCAGGTTTATCATCACGCTTTCTGTGATCCCGATTTCTTGACTGTTCCGATTCTGATCATGGCCGTTCGAGATATTGCGGTGTCTCCTAGCTTGGAAGGGGGATTGTGGAGTATGCAGAATACTGGGCGCCTCTGCGATGTGTTCCTCAAAGGCAAGGACCCCGACGCTGTGGAGATTCGAGCACATCGCAATGTTTTGGCTGCCCGCAGCCCGTTCTTCACCGGGATGTTCTGCTCGGAGATGCAGGAGGCCCGTCAGGAGCACGTACAACTTAAGAACGTTCCAAGCGCAACTCTTGATTTGTAAGTATTCAGGAACCACCACCTTTTCTAGGCGTTTGTAGGATAGATCGTATCATCGTCTTCCAGATTGTAGGTAGCGTGTGTTTGTGTCAAATGTCTCCTGAAACTATCGTTGCTGGATGTACAGGTTGGTAAAATATTCCTACACCTCCGAGGTGAGCCTGGACGGAGACAACGTGGTGTCCCTGCTGGAGGCTGCCATCTTTACCCAACTGCAACCCCTGGCGGAGACCTGCTGGGCCTTTCTGGAGCGCCACATTGGCCCAGACAACTGTTTATTGGTTTCCCGTCTGGCGGAGCGCTATGAACGCTGTGCATTGGCTAAGAAGGCCAAAATCCTCGCACGTCGTCACTTCCCGACTGCTGCACAGAGCGCCGAGTTTCTGCAGCTGGACTTCAACGAGGTAATGGTCAGCAGGGGCAGTGTTGCATCGTGTACTGCCAGGCGTTTCGCATACATACCACCGTGCAGATCTTTGACGCAGGCTGTTTGACAGATTATGGTACTGCTCGGATCTGACCACATCAACGTGGAGCGTGAGGAAATGGTGCTGGACGCAGCCTTCTCTTGGATCCGCCATGATCCCGACCAACGAACACCGATGCTGGCTGATTTGCTGTCCGTCGTCCGGCTCGCACACGTGGGATCTGAGCATTTGCAGCGCTCGGTTGCCGAGTTTATTGGCCAGATGGGACGCTATGGAGCAGACCTGTCGGATCAGATCCATCGGTCGATTCAAGCGGCCTTCTCCATCCACAAGCAGCCACGAGAGTCATGCGGTTAGGGCTGACAACGCATCGTGTCAACGATACGCAAAGACGTTTCGTGAATTCTTATTAATAATAAAAATTTTGTAAAATCGGTGGTTAGGTACACGTAAGAGCCAAGCGATCAGTGAAAGCAAAAACCCGCCACACCCGAATGCTGGCGCCTTTATGCCTGACATTTCTAGTCGGGTCGGATAAGAATCACTTCCGAGCTGACTTGTTTTTTATGGCTGCAGATTTATCGGTGGTGTTCGTTGGGTTCGGCCGCCACGTACTCTGCGTGGATCCGCGTAGTGGACATGTCACCACGTTGTGCGATATGCCAAAACGTCTGCAAGTAACTGGGACGGCTGTAATGGGGCGTTCGGTATTCGTTCTGGGCGAACTGGAAGCACGAGCTGCCCTGTGGCGCTTCGATCTCGATCTCCTTACCTGGACGTCTCTGGCTGGGCCGCGTTCAGTGCATTCTTACGGCGGCATGGTAGCGCTGGCAGGGCGTGTATTCGCTATGGGCGGATACGCTGATGGGCATCGCGAAGGCAGCGTCGAATGCTATACCCCGGAAACCAACCGCTGGCACCTGGCTGGCTCCTTTCCCGCGTCGCTGAACTGTTTCGGCTACGCTGTGCACCAGGACATTCTGTTTCTCTTTGGGGGTTCAGGACAAATCGGAGACAGTATAATTCGGTATGATCCTGCCGATAATGTTTGGACCAAATGTGGTAAGATGCCGGTGCCACGTTACCAGTGTTCAGCTTGTTTGGGAGATGATGACATGATCTATGTTTTGGGTAAGGGTTTGTGAGGTTTGTGCAGTGTACGGTTTTCAAGTCAGCTTAATGGCGTTTGGTTCCAGGAGGAACGTCCGATGGATATGACGCGCTTGCCAACAATTTCAACTCGTATAATCCGCTGACCAATGAGTGGCTGCGCAGAGGTACGGTAGACTCTTTGCTCAGATCGGATAAATGGATAAATGCTCTTTCGGTATTGAGGTATCGACCGGCACTACCCGTCTAGCGTAGTGTCGATCGCGCATCGTCGTGTAACAATACTGCGGCGTCTTGCAGGCGAACTGCCCACCCCAAGAGTGAAGTTAGCTGCCGGGGCAACGGATGGCCAGATCTACGTACTGGACCCGCGTGAGGAGAGCATTCAAATATACGACGAAATGACACATTCGTGGACAATCCGGGATGCAGTGTCGCCCCCGGATGTATTCTTCAATCTGGGCATCTCAGCGTGCGCTCTTGTTAAGATGAAGAAAGGTAGCGCATTGATCGATCCTCAATCTGTCGTCGAACTGCTGAGTTTGTGTTCAGTATGCTTAAACGGGTGTTGTAGAAGTAATACGACAGTGCGTGAATGTGGAGGATTCGGACATGGATGATGGTGACCCGGGGGAGTTGAACGCCACCTGAATTGGTTCGCGCCGTTTTGCGGAGTACACTTTTATAGATGTTTTCTTCTTTTATGCGTACTGGGGTTTTTACGAGTGTGCGCCCTGTTTGTGCTCCTGTTGAACGAGTTTGTGTGGAATCAGTGTCGCGGCTCATCTGTCCCATTTTTTGCAAATGTTTTCGTGTAGTGTCCGTCATGTTTGGTTGGCTAGTTCGGTGCACCTTGATATAGGTAACCGACTGAACAGCTTGTGCGCGTTTCTGTTGGATTTCGTCAATAAAAGCCCATGCATTTTCCGCTCGATCCGAAGTCGAACTGCATGTTCGCAGGGAATTAGGCAGCTGAGGAAACCAACGTGTCAAATAAATTAATCCCAAAGCGTTTTAACGAGGACTATCCATCACAAGATGAATTATGAAAATTTAAAAACAACGGAGGATGGTGGATGATATCGGTGGCAAAGAGAGAGACAGTGCTCGTCCATCGGCAGCACGGAATATTATCGGACAGCGAATTCACGCCTGAATGCCTCGTAATTTCGTACACAACTAGTAAACTGGGCAAAACAAAATATGAAAATCGAAAAGAATTTTGGCTCGGCAGGTGTGGAAACGTTATTACACATACTCAATTACATGTATTTTGGCAATAGTTTGCTAGTGAGTTCACTGGTGTTAATTTGGAGCTACAAATTCGTTTCCGATTTTCGGTTTTGATATGATAAGGTGTGGTTGCATGCTTTGGTGCATTTTGAATCTTTCATGAATCATATATGTACAGAAGCCGATGACCAACCTTAAGATTTAGTCATGCTCTTGTTTTCATCCTCCTCCTGTTATGATTCCGGGCGCAAGCGACAATTACTGATATACAGACACCTCAGCCGTTGATTATGATCCGCATGCTCCTGCTCGTCAACGCATGTCCGGTTTCCGCTTGAGCGAAAAAGGCACATTTCCAACCAGGATTCGGAAGCGAAGGCAAAGAGCCACAATATTCGTACAAGTAATGTACGATACTTCTAGTATTAAAGTTCGTCGTTTTCCTTATGCTTGGCAATGTTGCAGAATGCAGTATGTACAACCATTATAAAATCAATAAAAATATGAAAAATTAAAAAAAGAAAAACCGAAAACCGGACATATTCCCGTGACCACCTTTTACAGCGTTGACGCCTGGACGGTTCTTGTCTTTGTTTCGGTGGTACTCGTGCACTGAATAAATAAAGCTAGTGCTGTATATTACCCGATATACCCATCGAGCATCAGCAGTGTTTTACTGATTAGCATCTGAAAGCGTGAAAAAGAGAGTCGGGGAGTCAGGAGACTTGGCAGCAAAGTCAGTCAATCGTAATGTTATTAAAGAGTTTAAAAGACCTCCAGGAATGTAAGCACCTGCGCATTGGATTATTGGAATACGGTTTGGGTACGAGTGGTATTTCATGCGGAACCAACAAGCTAAAGCATACAGACACTGTTGATTAGGCAACATATGCGACGTATCTCCGGTTGAGGATGTGCTCATTATCATCTTCCGTTCTTCAGTTATTGTTTCCATTGTTTGTCGGGACTCGCACTGGTTTCCTGGTTGTGTGATAACCAAGGGTTCCGAACAGTCGCTTGATGCCAGATACAATAATAGGCGGGGTTTGCTAGCGATATTATATATCGAATCCCATTCCTAGTTGACATTCACATTGGGAAAGGTTGAGCACAGTGGGAACTGGGAACCACTGATTGTGCGCAGCATGGTGAACAGGGCAGATAGAGAGAGCATGAGTGTGGTCAGAAGAAGCCAGGGTCGACGGACGCACTACTAGCGAGCATCGCGGATACCGCTTTAAAATCGCGAGCAATCGGATTTGCCACGTATCGATAGATTCGATACCAAAGCAAGCAGAACTGTTTGCAGCCTGTTGCCTGCTTGTCGAGTTGCCGCTACATACACCGTAACCGACTCTGACAGTTTGCACAGTCAGTCACTAGATTTTTTATCGTCGGGATGTTTTTAGTGGATTCTGATCTAGAGACATTTTTGGCCATCCGTTACTATTACACACCCGTACACTATATTATCATGCTTTTTCTGAAGTCTTAGCCTCCCCGTTGTGATATCCAGACCTTTCAGATATTGATCATGGCAAATCAAGAAGTCGCGAACTCTTGGACCTGGGTGCAAGAATTGTGGGAGACGCGGGTTGCTGAGATCCCCTGCGACGTGCTTCTGCGAGGCTGTGAAGCTGACCCCGGAGTGATTCCTGCCAATCGCGAAATTCTGAGTGCCCGCAGTCCAAACTTCAGAGTGCTGTTCGGCTCGTCCATGCAGGAATCACGTCAGAAGCATGTGCAGCTCCACAACATTCCTAGTGCAACTCTGTATTTGTAAGTAGTCACGGACCTTGTGTCCTGGCTGTACTTTCAGGATTTGCACATGTTTAGTAGACCGAAAGGCTGAATTTGAGCAAGCTGTCGTACGCCTCTTTTTGCGCTTTGTTGTTTCGACTGTTGCGTTTGCAGGTTAGTGAATTATATCTACACGTCCGAGGTGTGCATCGACGAGGAAAACGTGGTGTCCCTGCTGGAAGCGGCTATCTTAATCGATCTGGAACCTCTGGCGGAGACCTGCTCGAGCTTCGTGGAACGTCACGCCGATCTGGAGAACTGCGTACTGGTTTACTATCTGGCGGCGCGCTACGACCGCTTAAAACTGGCGAAGAAGACGAAAACCCAGATACTGCGACAGTTCCAAGCCGCTGCACAGAGCGAGGAGTTTCTGCAGCTGGAGAAATACATGGTAACAGTTTGCATAATAACGGTGGCTTATAGCGTTCCATAAAGCGTTTCCATAACTGCATCAACTTATGCTGTTTGGCGGTAGGTTATGGTTTTAATCGGATCAGAGAACATCAACGTGGAGCACGAGGATTCTGTGCTGGATGCTGTGTTCGCCTGGATTTGCTATAATCCCGCTCAACGAACACCGATGTTGACGGAACTGCTGTCCATGGTCCGGCTGGCGCACGTGAGACCCGATCACTTGCAGCGGTCGGTTCCCGAGTTCATTGGGCAGATAGGAAGCTGTGGTATAGACCTGTCGGAGTTGATACAACAGTTAATTCAGGCGGCCTTGTCCGTAAACAAGCAGCCAAGAGAATCATGCGGTAAGGATCTGCCCAATGAAGAAAATGTTTTGTGTCCCTTGATTGTGTCGTAATTTGTCCGGTTGGTTCCAGAATTCTCCCAAGTGTTTCTGAATTTCGGTAGTAACATGAGCTGCATCGACGCGCGGAGTGGAATCGTCACGACTTTAGGGGACCCTCCGGATGGTCTATGAGCAACTGGTGTTGCTGTCCTCGATCGTTTCGTATTTGTCCTGGGCACAGTGAATCAAGACGCGTGCCTCTACAGCTATGACCTCGACCTCGGCACTTGGATATCTCTGGCTGCGCCGGCAAGAGCCCGTTTCTGGGGTGGCATAGTAGCGCTCACGGGGCGCATATACGCTGTGGGCGGGATAACCAAGCGCTCTGATATGACAAGCAAGATGGAATGCTTCGATCCCGAAGCCAACATGTGGACGTCGGTTGCCCGTTTGCCTGAACCACTGTCGAATTTTGGTTTCATCGTGCATGAAGGTATCCTGTTTACGTTCGGGGGGTTAGCACCACTGGGCAAAAAGGTGTTCCGGTATGATCCTCAAGGCGATGTTTGGACAAAGTGCACTGACATGCCAGTGTCGCGGTATGACTGTTCGGCTTGCCTGGGAGATGACGACATGATCTATGTTCTGGGTAATTGTCTGTCAGGTTTTCGGTCCGTGCCGCTTTCGGTCTGTTCCAGTTTGATTTTGCTTTCAGGAGGTATGTCGTCGAAGATTGGTGAGCTTGTCAAAAGTTTCGATGCGTACGATCCGCGGACGGATCAGTGGCTCTGCACAGGTACATATGATATTCAGATGAGAATATAAAATTTATGCCTGTATGTATGTCGGTTTAGTGCCCGGCACTTGCCGGTTTAGCCTATTGAAAGGTGTGATGTGGTAATGCCGCTTGTACAGTAAACATACCTGCATTCTAGCCTATTAACGTGGTACAGCCCCGTTCATATGACGTAGTCCTTATATGTGTTCTCATTGGTTGTTGGCTTACGGTTGCTGAATGCACCGTAAGCATTCGTGTTATAAGTGAATTCCCTCTGTCCTTTCTGGATAGAAATGTGTAGCATGTTTAGTATGAGGATGTCGGAGTGGAGTGAAGTGTGAAGTCGTGTGAACCAGAATTGGCATTCTGGTTATGTGTGTGAAAGCGTTATTAAACAAGATCTCTTGTTCCCGTTGTGTTTCTCCTGTTGATCACCACCACTACAAACAGTTTACATCACAGTTCCAACTCTACCGACTGTAGTTGTCGGTCCGTTATCGCAGATTAGGTGTGATAGTCTGGGTAACGCGTTACTATATTGCCATGTTTTGTAGGTGAACTGCCCACCCCAGGGCGGCGGCTGGTAATGGGTGCAGTGGATTCCTGCGTGTACGTACTGGGAGCCTATTGCTGGCAGACATTTGATCGAACAACGTATCTATCTGCCGAGGGCATCCAAGCCTACGATGAGACCATGGATACGTGGTCCGCTCGGGCCGCCTGCTTGTACGCAACTTTCGACAGCTCACCGTGCGCGGTCGTCAAGTTCAAGAAAGGTAAACGAATTCACCATCGGGCGACGGCTCTCAACTGGCCTAAACTGTTTTCTCAATACGTTTCGTAGAAATCATACGCAAGCATCAGTGCCAGGGTGCATGTCAAAGGCAAAGCGGATAATGAGGAAGAATCCGGAGGACGCGTTGAAGACGCCAGCTAGATCGGTCTGCTTCTGTTTTGTGCAGCACTGGTATATTTTTCTTATTTTGTACGGCGATATTTGGCGTCATACTCCATGCTATATTTGCATCAGTTTGTGAGTCGCGAAATAATTGCGAGTCTGTGCGAGTTGCGAAAGCTGATGTCTCAGGTGGTAAGCCAAGCAGTTAATCGTTGTGTCAGCCGAACTGTAACCTCACTTCATTGGTTTGGGTAGTTGTTTCCTTTCATTATTACGGCTGCTTAATGCGGGAGAGTTTCAAATAAAGAACTGATCACCTGACGTGCCGATATCGGTGTGACGTTTTGTGGCATCGTTTGAACAAGTACCGATCCTACCTTTTGTGGTGCTGTGTGAGACAGTGACAGACGAAAATGCTGTATGACACTTTTATGCATTCCTTTATCTTGTTTCGTAATCCGTACGTAAGCAGTTTCTGCGCTGCAGCTCTTTTTATTGAACAGAGGTTTTGATACACACTTGACAGCGACTAACAGGTTCGGTCCGGTTTCCTTGGTTGTCGGTGCTCGCGATGGTTTCCTGGTTGGGTGATGCAACAGCAGCCATCCACAATCCTTCAGAACCTACGAACACGCAATACTGCTCTACTTGCAATCTACATTTTGCTGGTAGAGTTGGCGCACCAGCAGAAGCGCACTGCCCCCCGGAACACTCAATTAGCGGATTGTGCTTGAACTTTTCCAAACACGATCCCGGGCTGGCCAGTTGATAGCTTGTCGACTTCTGCCAAAACAGATCAGTCAATCAGAACAATGAATTTTCCAGTGAAAACACACTAGTGGACCGTCGCGTACGCCATGTTCAATCGGTAATCTGTTAAAATCATAAAATCAAGGTACATGCATTCGCTGTTAGTCTCAGGATCGGAAGAGCAGAGCAAGTAAAGTTTAGATGCAAAAACGCGGTAGATGCAAATCCTTTCCTGTCTTTTCAGGCACCGGTTATTACTGACAGCGTACCGATACGAAGGTATATCCGGTCCATAATGCACTCCATCCTGTGGGACACTGTGGGATCTCCGTTGACTGGCTGTGCACCGCGATGGGTGGGTGGACAACTTGGCAGACCACACAACGACCGGCTTGGTTGTCAGCAGATAGATCGGACAGCCAGGTGGAAACCGATGACGAGGCTGAACAGCGTTCTCCAGTTTGACAGTGCAGCAACGGGGAGCTGCTAAATCGCGGCAGACAGGAGACTGTGGTACCTGGGTGCAAAATGAAAGTCACATTTGTCAATAAATCGATAAACGGCATTGAATGACGTTTCGAGTTAACTCAGTAACTGCCGAATTTGCTGTTTGCATGCAGTACATGTACTATTTCAATATGAGTGACTCGCGATGCGTTTTGAATGTTACGAAATAAAGGTCATATGTGTACAATGCAGCGTGGAGTAGCATACCGAGATCAACCGCCCGTACTGCCGCATCCTGTACTTCACTGGACGCTACGAAGGAGTAACCGATCCACAGTTGACTGGCTCCATGTGGGCAAGACGTTGGGGTGGAGCTCTGAGAATGACGGACCACATAGCCTACTGTCTGATGCAGATTGGTACGATCGTTTTTCGGCTCTGACTGCACTGGTCCTTGCAGACTTTGGCGGACACTTTCGATGATTTCTGGCGCCACAAAGTTGAATATCTATATCCATAATATTCGACGCAGTGGAATGTCTTTAACATACCTCTTTTGAAAGTCTCCAGATCGACACCTATGGAGAGAACAGAAACTGTAGCAGTATTCGTCTTGCTTCGAAAACCATAAACTTAAGCCGCACAGACTCACAGTGTACGTAAGTATACACGAACGCGCTATTTAACCGAAACTTTTTTTTAAAACTGCGCAGATTACCTACGCGACATTTTGTATTCAACAAGTTGCGGGTACGGAACATTTGTTTTTGCGCTGACTTCGTTCTGTCAGTTACGTCTAATTCAATGATATGCCAGTACAACTGATCTGTTCGCTAAGGTAACAACCGAGATTCAGCATGCGTGCTGCTCAACCTTCAGCCTCAAAAGTGGCACGATCAACCATATTGAAACATATAGCCGTGTGGATCGTTTGATTTAAGAATGAGAGGACAGTTTCTGACTTTGCTGTTTCTACCTGGACGTCCTGGAAAACCGCTGTCACCTCTGTCTCCTTTCACTCCTGTAGAAGAATAAATTATTATCCATAAAATCATAACGGAGGCTAGTGCAATGTTACATGTGCGCTTGTGTTGTGATTTCATCTGTACTTTTGACAACACGCAGAAACTTACCTTAAACGTGCAGTACTTTAGATACACAGATACAGCACATTAACCATGTACTACGCTCTTCCAGTTCTTACCCGGAGCTCCATAAACTCCCGCCTCGTCTTTCAGTCCTTTTACACCTGAGAGGGACAACGGCGACTAGTAGTATCCTCTCTCAGGATCGCATTTCTGCTGTTCGTACCTGGTAGTGCGGCGATACCAAATTCACCTTTCCTTCCTAGAGCAAGTCAGGCATAGCGGTGACACTTTACGGTTTTTGTACATGCAGTCATCATATTTCGTACCCATAGCTCCTGGTATTCCTGAGGCACCTCTCACCCCTTGCGGTCCTGACACAGACATTTCGGTTTAATGGGAGCATTGTTCAGAATCGTGCTTTCGCTGTTCGTACCTGTTAATCCGGCGATACCATATTCACCTTTCCTCCCTAAAGAAACTCAGGCGTGGAGGCGGTGTTCTATGGCAGTCGTACCATCAACGTCTTTCGTACCCATAGCTCCTGGTATTCCTGGACCACCTTTCATTCCTTTGAGTCCTGACACGGACGTTATAATTATATGAGAACGTTGTTTACTATCGTTCTTTTGCTGTTCACTACCTGGAAATCCGGCGTTACCCATTTCACCTTTCAATCCTAGACAAAAAGCTAGGATAACGCGCGGCTATACAATCGAGCTTTCTCGTTGTATACCCAGAGCTCCTGGAAATGCTGCCTTGCCACTTGGTCCCTTTGGCCCTAAGATGCGCAAAACGACCTTATGCCAGCGCTTTCCAGGATCGTGTTCTCTTTGCTCGTACCTGGAATGCCGAGGCTACTCACTTCCCCATTCATTCCTACAGAAAAGCCAAGCTAGAAACGTTCGCGGTTTATCGGTATACGGCAAGCTTGAGCAAGTCTTTTTAGCGCAGAATCATTTCAGAATACAACCAATTCGCTGAATTCAAGTACACACTGTGAAATCAAGGCAGACGATATGGATCGCGTGACTCTTACGACAGGAAATCTCGTGATCATAATATGCGTTCCTCTGCTCTACGGTATATCAAGACCATTCTAAAAATATCCCATGTCTCAGGTACCTGGACCATCATCGATGCCATTAATAATATCGCATAGATGGCCAGACAACCCGCCGGAACACTGGTCGCAGGTTTTGCCGGCAAAGTTCTTCTTGCATTGGCACTGTCCTCGGATATCGCAGCTTGTTCCGGTAGCGCCAGTAGGGTCACATTCACAGTCTGAAAACAGAGTCATTTTTCAGATAAGGTAGCTCGAAAGCTTTACTGGACAACCATCTCACCGAGGCAATCGGGAAGTTTATAGTACCCTGATCTACAAAGGTCACAAGCGCGTCCAGCAAAATTGATTTCGCACGCACATTGACCAGTGTTGGGTTCGCAAAAGTTGTGAGCAGATCCAGCGGCATGACAGTTGCATTCTGAAAGGACAGTTCGTTACTTAGCCAACATCATACTGTACGTACGCAGTAAATATGTAGGGAGTTCCTAAGATTATAAAAACGCGTTGTTTCCCGGACAAGCTATCTCGAAAACTTTACTCGAGAATCATCTCACCGAGGCATTGAGGAAAGTCATAGTACCCTGTTGCACAACGGTCACAAGAGCGTCCAAGAATGTTGATCTTGCACGGACATTGACCAGTCTTTGGATCACAAAAGGCACTAACAGATCCAGCGGCATGACAGTGGCACCCTGAAAGGATAGTGCGTAACTTTGTAAACACACTACGGTATGCAGCAAAGTGGGTAGTTAGTGGTTGTTCACATTTCGTGTTACTGGTGCTCCTGGATATCCTAAACCCACCCAAAGTCCTGGCTGGCCTTACAAAGCTTTTTTTAGTTTCGCAGTTTTGCTGTCCTTACCTGGATATCCGGTGTTGGCCGTTTCGCTTTTCATTCCTGGGACAAAAAAAGGAATAACCGTGACACTGACAAGCTAGCCGCTACAGCAGGTCTTTTTAGCGCAGAATATCTCCAGAAGGCATCTGATTTGCTGAATTCGTGTAAGTATTTGGAAATCATTGTAATGCCAACCACTATGGATAACGTGAAACATTTCTCACGACAGGAAATCTCGTGATCTTAATAATTATGGTGTACTGGTAAGTTCAAATGGTGACAGAAGCGAAGAAACAAGACTACTGACCAATAGTAACACAGAGTACTCAACGTTATTTAGTGATAAATTTATTAAGTTACACTACTAGAAATATTAAGGTTTAAAACAAATATTTATTTATTTGTTAATAGATATATATTTTTATTTTTTTTATCTGTCCTTTCTGTTAACCAAATGTTTCATTACCTTGAGCAGCTTCTGTTGCTGTGCCTTCCGCGATCTGTAGGGAATCAGAAGTTAAGAACGAGCGTCTGCTACACCATAACCAGACGTAAGGACAGAAACCGGTTTTGCTGGCTTAACTACGTATGTCACTCTCGCTTCGTTTACAAATTACAAGCAATACTGCCGAAGACCCGAAGTTAGTAAGGTCTTCCAGCTTACGTACCTGACCGGATGTATATGTTACAGTAATGCAAAAGAATGCTAGCGCACAAATTTGATACGTTCGCATTCTGAGGGTCGAAAGGTCACACGTTTGGCAGGTAAAAACCTAAATAATATTCCCTAAGACTCTTGATTGTTAAGCTCGGATCAAAACGTTCCGGTGCAGTTTTCGCTTGATAAGAAGTGCTTGAACCGCAATGGATACAACAGCACAGTTATAAAGAACTATACGACTTGCCGTCGATATACGTCTGCCATGCAGTCGACAGCGATTTGTGATCGCAAACTGCTACCTTAGCCATGGGAAAAGTCGCGAACAAGTCAAGCAAACGGTACCGATGCACTTTGTACCGTGCAAAGGTCAGTCAGGGTTGTCTGAAAAGTTCAGTATGTAACTGTACATTTCTGGTACAGTTCACTGGTCACGGAAAAGTCGCGAAACATCAGTGTTGTTGACTACATACAGCAAGCTTTTGATGTCCATTCGCATCGTGGTACTGCACAGTACCAAGATGCGAATGGACATTAAAAGCTTGCCGTATTTAGTAAAAAAGACTGATATTTCGCGACTTTTCCGTGACCTGTGGCAAAAACCTCTTTCCAGCGCACACTGTACATTGTACAGGGTGCGCTGGAATAAGGTTCTTACCGGCAAATCCCGCAATGTGGGAGCTAGTTAACCATAATTTTACGTGCACAATACAGCCTATTCACTACAGCTTCGAGGGACTAAAACGACTGAGAAATCTGCCAGATTATCGAGATCTTTATCAGCATGCGAACTAACAGTGCTGTAGACTTTCATTCACAATGCTGTAACGGGGTGCGCAGATAAAAATCTTACTACAAGGCTGCACTATCAGCCGCTGAACTTGACAGTATTTCACTGGGCACTCTCAGAATCATAATTTTATTAATGTAGTCCGTAAAATAAATGCAGTAGCATCCTTAGATGTTGCGCAAGAGTCGGCCGACGGAAGATTATAGCACAGAATGCGGATATGCGTCAATACTATAGCGTAACAAATGATCTTCCTGTATGTCGTACATTTACTGATACGTGTTTACCTGTTCTTTCTACTTCCCTTAACTTTATTAGCCTTGATCTTGATAGCCGCTCACACATGCAATTAGCATGGCATTGGCCGCTTACCGGCCTTGCCACATCGGAGAATGTTCCGCATCTCATTCTTCGAGCGAGCTAGCTGATAAACTGTTTTCTCTTTCTTACGAACGACTTTCCCATTGAATGTTGAATAAACTGATAACTGTGACCTTCGTGTGTGTTTCCGAATTCTCCTGCATAAGCCACGTAACCTTGTGATACCACCATAACAGCCGATACCATCCTGGTGCGCCGTAAGGCAACCCAGTTTGAGAGGATCTCGTTCCTTGTTGTAATACCATCAACCACGACATTTATCACGTATACGAAAGCCGGTTTGTTGCAGGCTACCTGACGGGTACCACACTTTTCCAGTTATAACGATGCGACAGCTTTATTGCAGCCAGTCCGCTAAAGTGACACCATTTCGATCAGTTTTTAGTCTCAGTAAATTCCACCTGTGGACTGTTTTTTTTCTCTTTGTTTCTAACGATGCTTCATTTTACAGTACACTCTAGATCTCTGTAAGCATCGAAGCATTCCGTCTTATATTCTGATCTGAAACATTCGCCATGACTAATCCGACCGATTCTGATTATTGTAACTGGGATCGGGAGCCGCTGCATATGCAGAATAATGTGATCCCATGCGACGTGTTTCTTCACGGCCGCGAAGCAGACTCGACAGCCATTCCTGCCCATCGCGCGGTTCTAAGCGCCCGCAGCCACTACTTCAGAGCCATGTTCAGCTCGAACATGCGGGAATGTGCAACTCAAGAACATACCAAGTGAAACTGTGCCAAGGTAGGTACTAACGAACCGTATTTTCATATGCATGGTGAAAGGATGATGTGGCATAATTCTGGCAATGTGCAGGTTGGTGAAATATATCTACACGTCAGAACTGAGCCTCGACGAAGCCAACGTGGTACCCCTGCTAAAGGCTGCTCACTTTGTCGACTTGCAGTCTCTAGTTGACACCTGTTGCAAGTTCCTGGAACGGTATACTGTTCGGGACAACTGCACACCGGTGTGCTATTTGGCCGAGCGCTATCAGTTCACCGATCTGGCTGAAAAAGCCAAGGCTCTCGCCCTGCGACACTTCCTGACTGTTGGACAAGACGAGGAGTTTTTGGAGCTGGAGTAAGAAATGGTAACAGTTACATACACGATTTTGTCACTGTGCTGTCACGGTTCTTGGTACTTGTTGGCATACGTATAACCCGCAGATGCCTTAATACCTCTTCCGATTCGCTGATAGGTTCTGGCACTGATCGGAATCAAACAGCATCAACGTGGAGTCTGAAGATGTTGTACTGGACGCAGTATTCTTTTGGATTCGTCACAAGCCCGCTCAGCGAACACCCATGCTTGAAGAATTGTTGTCCAAGGTCCGGTTAGCACACGTGAGGCCCAAACATTTGGATCGCTCGGTTGCCGAGTTCATTAGCCAGATGGGA
>JAQGAU010000138.1:0-38379 GCA_034698045.1 Paramacrobiotus richtersi
CAGTCTGATTACAGACTGCGTTCTGGCTACGATATGTGTTTGTTTGGTAATCTGCATAACTGCAGACTTTATTCGATCAATTGCGTAACTATCCGATATATAGTCGAGAACACGGGGAATGTTGTATATGTAACGAGATATTCAACTTTGTGCTTTCGAAAAAAAATAATAAATCAGAAAATAGCTGAAAAAAGGGGAAGTTATAGTGTTAGTTTGAACATTACAAATAAAAGAGAATTTAAATGAAACAAATAAAAGCGCTTAATTTTGGAAGAGTTATTGATGAGCTAAATTTATCTAACGAGTGATAGATAACTTTATCTAAATTAAAATAAATAAATTACTCTAAAATTAAATTTATCTAACGAGTGAACAATCGGTTAATAATACTTAATATTAAAATAAAATGTAATAAAGTAATTTTAGCAAAACGTTCGTTTTCAACTTTCGGTTACGGAAACGTTAGTGTTAGTAACAAGAACAATGGAAATTATTAACGAAACCTTTTCAGTTTGTGTTCTCTTTTACAAATGCTGAAGTTCGTGTCTACGGTAGATTTTTTTTTAATTTTTTATTGAATTATGCCCAGCATTTTGCCAGCAATGCGACTTTTATTCGATTTTGAATTGTATCGAAATGAAATGTATCCTATTAATTTTTAGGACGGTAATATATCCAACAAAATGCCAGTTTTCGAAGTATGAAACGCATTTATCCTTGCGTAACTGTATGAATTTTTCAGTTCAAAATTACATGACGCTGTGGATATGGATGTGTTATTTTTGGCTTAATCAGCGCCTACAGACTAGAGACGACGAACTCGGTCAGCATTTATATATGGCAGTACGCCGCTACGTTTTTGCCGTGTTTGTCTAAATAAAGAAGACCCACGTCGACATTACCCCTGTTGAATAGGATTAATTTTGTACGCTTGCGTGTCGATCTATGATTTTCTGATTGATCTCTGCTTGGACTAGCAGAAATTGGGTGTTTGACGTGTTTAGTCTGACGTGAAAGCTTAAAATTCCTCTCTTTAGGTAAACTTAATGATAACGATTAAATACACTGCATAAATAAATAGCGGTGTAAATCAGTGACATTAAAATAAATTAAAAACGGGGAAAAACATGTGAGCGGATGAAATACTGTGAATGGCGAAAAAATGAGAATATGTGCGTGTATTTTTGTAATTTTTATTGAAGGATATTCCTCCAATAAAATGGTAGTGCAAGTGAACAGCAACTGATGTCTGATGATAACTGAACTTGTGAATTGTTAGCAAACTGCATTTTTATTTTATAACAATTGTAGTTAATAATATAAAATATTATTACAATTTTAAAGTAATTATTATTAATTATAATATTTTTATTTTTTTATTGAGCCATTTATTCAGTAAAATGTTTATTTATTATTATTTATCTCTGCTTATTTTATGTACATATTTTGCCAAATATTCACAGTTAGTGGGCAAGTGGATTCGCGATGTTAAATGCGAGCGGTACAACGCCACCGGCGTACCCGATGGCATTCAGCAGGAGAAATGGTGCAAGGAGATCCCGATTGGTTCCCTCGATGAGGAGAATATGTTCAAGGATAACACGGAGCTCAACACCATCTGGGCCACGGTTACGTCCATCTTCTGTGCCGGGGGTCTGGTGGGGGCACTGTCCAGCGGATTCTTCGTCTCACGGTTTGGACGGTGCGTTGCGTAACCGGTCAACAAATAGTGAATGAAAATCATCCATATATTCTAAAATATCAGAATTATTGCAGATTAAATCAGAGAATATCGATTTATTTATTGGACTGATAATATAATTATTATGTGCTTAGTTGAAGTAAATTAAATATAACATAAAAGTGCAAGTGTTCAGTATTTTTATCTAAAAAATTTAGAATTTTATCCACACGAATTGCAGAGACATTCGCCTGAATGCTTCCATTGTTTTCTTGCTGCACAAGTTGCAAAATTCATTTGTATACCTTATTCGGCATTTATTCGGTGGTGAAAATTTAACTGTCTTTCCGTGATATGAAAATCTAAGATAAGGTAGAAATGGAAATGAAATAAGCTTTATAACATAGTTACAAATGGAACAAGAAACGTTGGACCACTGAAAGATTCGGCTTGTCATTAGCCAAACAAACAATCAAATTTTTGTATTCATACATTCAGTAGAGTTATCAGAATTGTAGTTTATTGTTATTGTGATTAAAACTTTTTCTGATTTATAATAAAGAAATTTATAACAATAATTTATAGTGAAAAAAATTCTAATTTTTAATAAAGAAATTTAGTGATAGACATTTCTAATTTAAATTTGTTTTAGTAAATTACTACACTACGGTTTTATTGTCTTTTTTCAAACTAAATGGTAATGACGGTAATTTTCGGAAATTATGGTACTTTTGTTCCATCATTTGACATCTAATAGTCCATAAATCTGCAAAGCTGTTGTTTTCCAACCGATATAGACTGTAATCTGTACAATTCGGTAACTGCGTCTAGGGACTTAAATCCTCCGAATCCAGGCCGACTGATGTGTTTACCATGCTGATTTTGCTTGTTGTGACAGGAAGGGTACATTGTTGATGAATCTCGTTACGGGATTCCTGGCAGCGGCACTCCTGGGATTCCCCAAATTGGCGCATTCCTTTGAGATGCTGATTATCGGGCGATTTGTCACCGGACTCAATTCAGGTAGGGAATTACACGGGGTAGTGGTCCACTTAAACGTGACGGGGTTTCCTGTCAATTTGTTGAGTGATTTGTCGTTGATATGCTGCGCAGCACACAGGGGTATCGGTTATGTTTATTTGGTTGATTATTCCATTTTGAATTCGCTTTTTACGTGGACGATTTGAGTTCTATGTGAATTGTTTCAACATTTTTCTACATAAACTGATAATTTTATTGTTTTATTTAACAATGAACTGCAGCAGTAATAATCAAATAAACTGTTTTTTTTCCAGCAGTAACACATTCTTGCTATATAACCAAACGGTGTGTTACCGTGAATCGTAGTGTAAAGGCTAATTGACCGATTGAGTTAGTACCCAAAAATGAGAACACCAGTCCAAATTTTGCGCACATTTGTTTCTTCGTATGAACTTCTTGTACAAAAAATCTAAGACAGACAAAAATTTTCTCAAACAAAAACACTCAACTGCTAATACGAAAAGGCTTTTTTTCCGATGCCCCATTTCAGAAGTATCACAATGGAAAGTCTGGTTTTAACTAAAAAAAGTTTGAAAATATTCATGGTTGAAATGGTACATCACACATCAATCGGTATTGATGCTGCTATAATAAAATCATACGAAGACCGAAGCTTCCGAAAATGCGATCATTAAAACACTGGTACGAACATTAGTGACAGATTCCCTTTGTGATCCGTGGAATCGTTTGCTTCCTAATTTCGATATTTGTGTAACGTATTGCGCTTTAAAACGATTTGACGCGAAGTTTGGGCAAATTTAACTTTGACGATTTATTACGTTAAACTTGTAAAAAACGATGACAAATGTTAGTTTCTCGCGAAAACCATGTATGTAACACCAGTATGTTCTACTGGAATAGACTTCATATCGAGAATCTCCGAGCCATTACACTACATCACGCTGCACAGAACTAGTCAGTGTATTCACCCGCTAATGAATATCTTGCATTTATTTTGCCCGTATGTCAAGTTTATTGGGATTGCGGTACAAGGAATGTCATTGTGGGTGTAATGGCTGTTTAGGCATTAACTCGGGTGTGCCGCCAATGTACTTCACGGAAATCTCCCCGGCGTCGTTGCGTGGCGCCATCGGCAGTATTCATCAGCTGTTCATCACCATTGCCATCTGGGTGTCGCAGATTCTGGGGCTGCCGTACATTCTGGGCACGGATGGTGGCTGGCAGTGGCTGTTTGGATTGTCGATTATTCCCTGCATCTTCCAGGTCTTGACGCTGCCGTTTTGCCCGGAAAGCCCCAAGTATCTGTATCTGGATAAGGGCGATGAAGTGGGCGCTCAAAAAGGTTCGTGTTTGTAGTGAAAAAGTTCATTTCTTCGGATGAATTGATTTGTAGAGTTTTTCTCCCTTTTTCTTATCGTCTGGTAAGCAGATCGAGGGTTCATGTTTTCCCGAAAAGTTTGGTTTTATTTTAACATATTTGGTTATTTTCGCGTTAAAAGACTGATGATAGTCTTTTAAAATATACCAAAAATTAAAAAAATATGAAAACAATAAAAGAAAATAAAAAAACGTAACACAAATATAAAACAATATATAAAAATATATATGTTTACTTTCATATATTTTACTGAATTTGATAGCTGTTTTGCGATTTTTCCATCCCTGAGATCAGTTTAAGCCTTTTAATTATGTTTTTGTTCTTGAACAAGAGATGGAGTTTTTTATCGTAAAGTAGAATTTATTGTAATTTCGCGTTAATTTGTCACATCATGGAAAGTAAATCGTATTTATGATACTTTTATTCCAGAAAAATATTTGTAGTTGTGCAAAAATGAACAAAATATTTAGCATTAGTTTTGATAGTGATTTATGCGCGTTTTTTACTATATAGCGCTGGTCCGGCTGCGCCGCACGGCGAACGTTACCGATGAAATGGAGTAGATGCGCAAGGAGGATGATAAGCTGAAGAGTGAACCCAAAGTGACCATTCGGGATCTGTTTGCTAATCGCTTTCTGCGCAAGTGCACCATCATTGCCGTCATGCTGATGGTGATGCAGCAGCTCTCCGGTATCAATGCGGTAAGTCGTTAACAAAGATTATCGAACATTCAAAGTTGTTGTCTTAAAGAACCGGTGTGATGTGCTGTTGCTCGCGAAAACGGCTGCTTTCATTCTGAAACTTTACTCCGACGGTTTTTCCATCGAATCAACATATAATAGGGTTTTCTAGTTGCGTAACAATACAACACAAGAGTTAGACGGGTAACACTGGGGTTTGCGATGCGAAATCATGGGTATCAGAGCACAGGGCTTGTGTTTTGTATCTGATTTCCGTCTGCTGACATTTATCAGTGTTTATCAACAATTTAATTATTGACTTAATTTATTATCAATTTTTTATTAATTAATTCCTTCTGCAGGAATTTATTAATGCTTATTAAAATTTGATTATTAATTTTATCTATTATCAATTTTTTTATGAATTAATTCCGTCTAAGTATTGAAACGTATTAATGTTTATAAAAATTTAAATATTAATTTAAAAATTTTATAAATTTAAAGTCTACTGAAATCTGCTGGGTTCCCGGTATATTGCAAACCTGTTATCGCCTGTCATGGAGTTTCATTGCTGGTCTCGCTTAGGTGATGTTTTACTCGACATCCATCTTCAAAGACTGTGGTATGACCGGTGAGAATGCCCTGTACGCGACTATTGCCATGGGTGGTATCAACGTCCTCATGACGCTGGTGTCGGTGGTGCTGGTGGAGAAGGCCGGACGCAAGACACTGCTGTTGATTGGGTTTGCTGGGATGGCCGTGGTCACCATTCTCCTCCTGGTCTTCATGTTACTTCACGTACGTTGCACAGTTTCACAGCACTTGATCAACAGCTTTGTGTCGGGTTAATTTAATTTTCTGAATATTTTTGTTGAGTTTTCGTGAATATTTAAAGATGCCTGATCGAACAAATGTTAAAAATGTAAGATTATAAATATAAAAATTATAGTAATTGAATAAAGCCAGTTTAATACTTGAATTTGAAAATAACTGAAAAACGATATGTGTAAAATAGAAACCCCTGGGCAAGGAGGATAAAAATGTTCATTTTTGGATGCTCTACCACGTACTTTTTTTGAATGTTTGCGTATGGCGCTGATGACGAAAGCATCCGCAGTATGCAGGTGTCGTTCGTACCGACTGCTGGAAATAATGACTCAAATAAATACAAATGCAGTATTATTTGCCATGCATGTTCATGTGGTATCTGTATTGTGTGTTTGTGGTCGTATTAAATGTTTTCGGAGTTGGGGAGCTGGTATGAAGCTTTCTTCATTTGTTACAATTTTCGCCTTTGTAAAATGAATATATTTAAATATATTTAAATAAATATATTTTCCATTTTATTGTGCTGTTTTATTTGCATTTTTGGAACTGGTTTATCTTTCGGGCCACGGTTGGCCACTATTAAGTTCATAGCGGTTTGGTTGCAGGCAGCTGGCAAACCGCCGCCATGTGTCCCCTCAGCGGAAGTGATCTGCTGTATCTCCACACCGGAACACAAATGCCCCGAAATACCCAATGGTTATCCATTTGCGGCGTACGCCAGTATGATCTGCGTCATGCTGTTCGTGGTGATGTTTGCTACTGGACCCGGTAAGATTTATTATGTAGTCTGTCGGCTCTTCTACCGAACGATATAATCAACACCTCACCACATTATTCATTTTATTATTATTTTGTGATATTTTATTATTATTTTTCATTATTATTATTAAATTTTATTGTCTTTTTTCATTATTATTAATAAAAAATTTGTTTTGATTTGTTTTAATGGTTTTGCTCTTTTTAGTTAGGTATTTCATTCTTGTACGTTAATTAATAGATTGTTGTATTTATTTTATTATTTCTGTCGAATTATCTTATACAATTTTTTTACTGATATTATGAAATGCACATAAACTTGATGATGGTGTTTTTAGGTTCCATCCCGTGGTTCTTGGTGACGGAATTATTCACACAAGGTCCCCGTGCAGCGGCTACCAGTATTGCGGTCGGTGTTAACTGGTTGTGCAACTTGATTGTCGCGCTGTCTTTCCCCTTTATTCAGGTATGCATTAGCTGTTTGTGTCGACATCGTCAGTTAACTCTGGGTCTTTCTGCGCGGGATAGGGTTTTTTAAATTTTGTTTTATGAGAGTATCCGTAATTTTCGTTTAAATCGATATGAAATGCCGCTTTTCGATATGCGAAGATTATTTCGTTCTCTCCAGACTGAGCAGAATTTCTTAGGCTTTGCCAGTTTTTTTTGCATAAAATATTAAATTTTGTGTAAACGGGACATTTTTACGTCAACAGTCATTACGAAATTTTGAACAAAAAAATTTTGTTAACTTTTGTTTTACTTGAATCTTCATGGGCCAGTTGATTGCTAACGCAGATAGCAGTCGTTGACCATAAACTGAGCCATTACACTACGTCCCGTCGCCGACAAAAGGATACAATTGATCTATTGCTATTTGTGTATTTTCTAGCTTTTGTTTTTAAGAGGATGGTAGCTGTCATTATTATTTATAAAATAATGAATAACTAACAAAACTTGTATTATTAGCTTATCGCTAACTGTGGGAAGTTTGTATTCATATCTGGCATTTCCCGTAATGAATGACTTACAATTAACCGGCATATCGAATAAATTCCAACGATAATGCGTGTAATTGTAGGCCGCCATCAAGGAATACACCTTCCTCGTCTTTGCCATACTTCTCGTGCTCTTTGTGGTGTACACATGGTTTAAAGTGCCGGAAACCAAAGGCAAATCCATCGAGGAGATCCAGGCCGAGCTGCGTCAAAACCTGTAAACTATCTTACATCATGGCCCGGAAAAATGTACTTTCACGACAAGCAAGACTCCCCCAGATGTTACTCCCCGTTTTTATACCCCTTTCCTCCCTGTTTTCTGCAAAATGGGTGGTTTTATTTATTTTTACTGGGATGGTTGGTGTACTATACAGTAGTCTGTCGTTTCGTTGTTGCTGATGACCTTTCGCTTTTTGTTGTGTTGTTTTTCTGTTTGCGGATTGTTTCTAACATCACAAGAGTGATCGCTCGACGGTGATGTGGCGGACCCTGGTTGGTGCGGTGGTTTGGATCGTTTTTGTTTCTTTAAAGAGAATCAGTGCATTTTTTTGGTTATTGGTGTGTTTTGCGGATCGGGTTTCCATGAACTGCGTGAGAAGAACAACTGGAATGTACGTTCGAAACTGAAGAACTGCGTTCGACACAAAGGTCACTGACGTTTTTGCTTCTGTCTGCTTGCTTTTGTCGCATACATTCATTAAACTTCAAGAACTAACAAGAACCGGAACGGCGCTTTATAACAATTACAGACACATTTACAATGATTTGTATCACTTGACATGTTAACGATATACAGCTAACAATGCCACAAATTTGCACAAATATATCGGTTAGCCTCTGTACTACGATTTTCGTCATAAACCAATCGAAACGAACATAATATTATAGTTCATACCATCCATTTTCAAGCCAGCACAATTTTGTTGCTATTTATCAGGGTTAATGTTTCCCTTGCCGTTCATACTTTAATGTCGTACTTCGAATTAAATTATCGTTACAAACTTACAATAAAGAATCGCTACAAACCATGCTGAATTTTTCGTTCTTTTCAAATTCTTGTACTGTCTAAACTCTTTTTCGCACTCTAAAATTGCAAGGTAAAATTTAAGCAGTGATACCGTCGCCAAATTAATGCTGAACTGGAATTTTTGTGCTCTCAAGAAAATCAGGAAACCGTACAAATATCCGTTTTCCAAAAATCATAAAGGTTACACGCGGTTGTGAAACGTGTCTGATAAACTTGACCAAAATCACGAGAATTCAACAGACTACGAGATGCATTGGGTTTGATCTCTTTTGAGTGTTACACTTCTCTTCCATACACTTTTCCGCAACAAAAAGTAACATTCTGCTAACAACAAAAATCTACAATATACTGCATATACAATCAAACTAGCCGGCCCTCCTATACTCCTTTATACAAACAGATAAAACTAACAACTTCGTACTGAACACTGTACAAAGGGTAGTTCATGCGGAAAACGTAAGATCTAGAAAAATCATAAAAAAACGTCGGCTAACCTAACTCGACCAGTACCAATACAGAATCGTCGACGTAAGCTTTAAACGGTCGTATCACCCGGCTGCCACGATTGTACAGGTTTTCCGACTGATTTGGTCAATTTGACTTCCCGCTGGAAGTGTGCATTGTCACGATTGACCATCGTCCGCACCCGGTGCCAGATATCGAGCCACAGCTTGTCACCGGGCATCCATTGAGCGTTTGGTCGATAATCTACATAACTGCAAACATATCTTCCTTTTAAACAAACCTTGAAGATTCAAGATACTTCGGTCGTTTTGATCAAAGAAAATACAAAAGATCGCAAAAAAACATAATGGTCGATATCTTCATTTTAAACAAACGTAAAAGATACTTCGATCGTGTTAATCAAAGAAATAATATCTTCATTTTAAACAAATCTAGAAGATACTTCGGTCGTTGTGATCAAAGAAAATACAAAATATCGCAAGAAAAACATAATGGTCGACAGTCCAATCGAAGTATTTCAGCTGATACAAACGTCAAGATACCGCGAAAAGCGACCGGCGTTAGCAGTCCTGAATCCACAGTTTCGTGTATTCTAATGCTTCACTTTTCTTTCTGATCGACAATTTTGTCATATGAAAAACAAAATTTCCAATAAAAATGGATCTCCGCAATAATTTTACAAATTAATCCCTGCAATACTGGCTAAACTGTGATGCATATAAAACATGTAAATGGAGTTGCCACTACAATGCCACCACACTACGGTTTGTCATTGTCTAACTTGTAAGCCGCTGACAAAATTTAATACGTTACTCGAAGCTCACTACGGTATAGTACAATAACTGCATCTTGTCTGTCAGAAACAAAAAACATGACTTGATCAGTAAAATCACATTCTAAACTGTCGACGAGCAACAACCAGGTGCAAAATGGCAAAACTCAAAATGTCGGAAATGTAACGCGAGTTGACGTTGACTGATTATTATTATGCTTGTTTACACTATCATCCAGTTTTTTGGGTTTGAAAGAGTAAATTACTAGAAAAATCAGTGCTTACCGATCCACAAATTCAACCCAGTAAAACGCCGTTTCACCCTTCAACACTTTCCGGAGAATTTGTGCCTTCGACCAAAACGGTCGACCACTGACTCGGGGGAGATTGGCCTGGATGTACACGCAGTCTCCTGCAGAAAACTCCACTCAAAACACAAGAACTACGGCGACATTTGTCGCCGCGTATCGAGAGCGCTTTTCAAAAACGTTCATTTCCTGACAGATTTACTTTCTGAGGAACGTCGTTGCTGCTTCTTCTTATTGACAAAACAACGTACCAGTCATGTACTGCCAAGGGCCCTTCGCAACTTCGTACGCTGCATTGGCTACTTTCTGACTGGAACTCGATCCTTTAAGTACTTCAACGGGGTGATTCTTGTCCGCATCCGTGTTTTCTCCTCCTCATCCCCATCCATACACTCGTGGACGTCCAGAGACTTGCGAATGGCAACGTTTTGGTGGTTATCCTCTTTCACTGCAGCAGGCATTCGTTCAGTTCCATCTCGATCCGCAAACGACACAGCAGGCGAAGGCATTCTTTCAGTTCCATCCGATCCGCAAACGACATGATTTCAGCTGGAGAAGGCGTTCTAACGGTGTTCTGTAACGGCGTCGGAGATTTGAGGGAGAGAGATTCATCCTGTTCTTCCGCGGTGAATGATGCTTCTGCGGATGTGTTCAGCTGGTTACTGTCCTTGAGAAAGGCGAAGCTGGGTAGGGGCTTTGACTCAGATCGAAATTGGTGTTACTTCCCTGGTTAGACGTCCGGATAGGATGGATGGCAAACGAACCATCATGGGCTGTGTAAGAGGTATCATCTTTGCTGAGTCTTGAACAACGGTTCGACAGCTGATACCCTGATACAGAACTCAACGTTCAAACTGGAAAATGTTGGTTTAACCAGCCAACTTAGGGAAAAGTAATAAAAAAGAAAGAAATGGGAAAACAGAACACAAACAGGAATGCGGACTCACAAACGGCTGCAGCACTTACAGTACTTGTATGGCATAAAGGAGTTAACTGGCTGCTTTAGTGCAATTCGTGCCAGCAGTCGGTGCACGCGCGCTGCCGCTTCGAGCGCTATCTGATTGATCTCCGTACCACACGAAAAAATTTAATTCCACTGCAAGGCGCAAGCAAGACTCCTCCGGATGGTAATCCCGTTTTATGCCCTTTCCTCCGTGTTTCTGCAAAATGGTTTATTTATTTTTACCGGGATGGTTGGTGTAATAATTATTATACGGTATGCATCGTTTCGTTATTGCTGGTGACCTTTTGCTTCTTGTTCTGTTGTTTTCTGTTGCGGATTGTTTCTATAACTTGAATCTTCGGACCATGGATTATTTTGTGCGGGGTGTTATTCACGACGTTCTTACTTCTTTATGCTTGCTTTCATCACATTAATTCAGCTGACAGAATTCTGACAATGACCTTTTATAAAAACTATCGATATATTGCAAGAATTAGTTGTTGATATCACCAAACATTTCTGCAGTAAAGCTATCAAGGCTCGACATTTCACGCAGCGCTCGATAAACTTCTGTACTACGATTTTCCTATTTTCCGACAATGGTGATTCTTAGGTTTCATCCCGTGGTTCTTGGTGACGGAATTATTCACGCAAGGTCCCCGCGCCGCGGCCACCAATACTGCGGTCGCTGTTAACTGGTTGTGCAACTTGATCATCGCACTGTCTTTCCCCTTTATTCAGGTATGTCTCCACTGCTCCTTTTTTTACATTATAACTTACCTTCCGCCGGATACGTCGCTGTAAATTTTTTAGGGTTTTTAGATTAGGTCTTTGTTATGAGACACCCGTAACATTCGTTAAAATGAGCAACCAACTGTCGATTTTGAGTTTTAGAATGTTTTATAATATATTGGCCGTGTACCAAGAACGGGATTTGCCAACTTGGACACTGTTTTTTTCTTCAAAAACACATTTGTATAAACGAACATTGTATGAAACACATTTTCAATCAAAAATATTTTGGGGTCTTTTTTTATTGGAGTGTCAGGTTTAACATGAGCCCATTGGGTAGCTATAATTATTATTATTCCGAAGCAGGCATTTATCTGCAAGCCATTACACTACGTCCCATCAGCAAACAATTGTAGATGTGTACTGTCTGTTATTGCCACTAATGTGTCCCATAACCTTTGGTATCCACGTTTATTACTCGTTATTAACTGTTAGTGATTTCATTATTTTTGTTGTTTTATCTGCAATAATTCTTCATGATTATGGCACATGTAATCAGTTAACACCAGTTGTTGCTGTGGTTGTAAAAGTACTGAATTATTGTATTAATTAATTAATTATATGCTCTCAAAACTGTTATGGGTATTTTTCATTTGGTTATTATTGATTATTATTTACTAACTAATTTATCGCTAATATGAGTGTTTCATATACTGATAGCTTGCGTTGTATTTTGATGAGCGATTCCAATAACCAGCGTCCACAGATGGAGTAGTTCCTACAAGTCAGTACGTAAAAAAGTGTGACGATAATTGTAGGCTGCCATCAAGGAATACACCTTCCTCGTCTTTGCCATACTTCTCGTGCTGTTTGTGGTGTACACATGGTTTAAAGTACCGGAAACCAAAGGCAAATCCATTGAGGAGATCCAGGCCAAGCTACGTCAGAACCTTAAATTGTATATTACATCACGGACTTTTCACTGCAAGCAAGACTCCCCCAGATGTTACTCCAGTTTTATACCCTTTCCTCCCTGTTTTCTGCGAAATGGGTGGTTTTATTTATTTTTACTGGGATGGTTGGTGTACTATACAGTTAGTGTAGCGTTCCGTTGTTGCGGATGACCTTCTGCTTCTTGTTCTGTTGTTTTTCTGTTTGCGGATTGCTTCTAACTTTACAGAGTGATCGCTCGCTGGTGATGTGGCGAACCCTGGTTGGTGTGGTGGTTTGGATGATTTTCGTTTCTTTAAAGAGAATCAGTGCATTTTTTTGGTTATTGGTGTGTGCTGCGGATTAGATTTCCATGCATTTTGTGAGAAAAGCTGGAATGTACAGCCGAAACTGCAGAACTCATCATACAATTAACACGTTATTAATGGAAGGATTTTATAGCGGCTGTGGATCTTCGTACTATATAGTTATTTTGTGAACGGTTTTTGTTCAAGACGTTTTTGCTTGATTTTATCACATTCATTTAACTGACTGACAATGGCGTTCTAGAAAAATTATACAGCGATTTACAGTGGTTTTTTTGTGGTACCACGAAACATGTTTACGATAAAGCTAACAATGCCACGGATTTCCACATAGATTTCGGTTAGCCTCTGTACTACGATTTTCCTCGTTGACCACACGAAACGAACATATCATACCATCCATTTTCAAAGCAACACAGTTAACTGCGATTTAATTGCAGTAATGGTTCCATAATGGCCATCTTTAGCTGCGAACGCGATTAAATTATCCTTACAATTAAGACTCGCTACAATCCATGCGGAACCACTTTATCCTTTTCAAATTCCTGTACTTTCCTGTACTCTTTTTTGCGGTCTAAAAGATGTAATAAAGCAATGATATCGTCGCCAACTTAATGCTGAACTGCAGGTTTTGGTTTTCAAGAAAATCAGGAAAACGTACAAATCTCCGATTTTCAAAAAGCATAAAGGTAACTCGCGGTTGTGAAACGAGATGTGTCGGATAAACTTGAACAAAATCACGATAAATCAGCACTGGATTTAATCTCTTCTGACTGTTACACTGTCTTCCAGATACTTTTCGGCAATAAAAACGTAATATTCTGCTGACAACATAAATCTCCGATATATTGTGTATTCACTATAAACTAGCCGGCCGAGACTCTTTCATGCAAAAAAATAAAAGTAAAAACTTCGTAACGAACAATGTACACATTCAGTATTTCAGCAGAAAACGTAAGATCTAGGACAAGAATCATAAAAACTACGATGGCTAACATAACTCGACTAACATAACCATCGACGGCTAACATAACCAGTAACAATACAGTGAATACAGGATCGTCGACGTCCGCTTCAAACGGTCGTATCACCCGGCTGGCACGATTGTACAGGTTTTCCGACTGATTTGGCCAAATTGACTTCCCGCTGGAAGTGCGCATTGTCACGGTTGACCATCGTCCGCACTCGGTGCCAAATATCCAGCCACAGCTTGTCACCGGACATCCATTTCGCGTTTGGTCGATAATCTACATAACTGCAACACATACCTTCATTTTAAACAAACCTTGAAGATTCAAGATACTTCGGTCGTTTTGATCAAAGAAAATACAAAATATCGCAAGAAAAACATAATGGTCGATAGTTTAAACGAAGTATTTCAGCTGATGACAAACCGTCAAGATACCACGAAAAGCGACCGTTAACAGTCTTGAATCTAAAGTTCCGTCTATGATACTTACTACGTATTTTTATTTTGGATCGATAATTCTATCATATTCTCAAAAAAATGGAACAGTCGCAATAATTTTACCAATTAATCCCTGCATTACTGGCTAAACTGTGATGCATATCAAACATGTCACAAAACGGAGTTGATACCACAATGCCACCACACTATGGTTTCTCCATGTCTGACAAAATTTTATACGTTACACGAAGCTCACTACGGAATAGTACAACAACTGCATCTTGTCTGTCAGAAATAAAAACATGACTTGATCAGCAAAATCACGTTCTAAACTGTCGACGAGCAAAAACATAACAAAAAAGTGCAAAATGGCAAAACAAAATTTTGTTAGAAATCGGACGGGCTGACTGATTATTACTATGCTTATTACATTATCATCCAGTTGCTTTGGTTTGAAACAGTAAATTACTAGCAAAATCAGCGCTTACCGATCCACAAATTCGACCCAGTAAAACGCCGTTTCACCCTTGAACACTTTCCGGAGAATTTGTGCCTTCAGCCAAAACGGTCGCCCATTGACTTTGGGGAGCTTGGCTTGGATATACACGAAGTCACCTGCAGAAAACTCCACTCAAAACGCAACAAAAACGTCGTCATCTGTCGCGTACCGAAGGCGAATTTCAAAACATTTCATGACCAGTTCTTTTAACACTACACTGACTTTCTGAGAACGTCGCTGCTGCATCTTCCTGTTGGTAAAACAACGTACCAGTCATATACTGCCAAGGGCCATTCAAATCCTCGTAAGCTGCACTGGCTAGTTTCTGATTGGAACTCGATCCTTTAGGCACTTCAACAGGGAGACTCTTGTCCGCATCGATGTTTTCTTCCTCCTCATCCACATCCATAGACTCGTAGACGTCCAGAGACTTGCGAATGGCAGTGTTTTGGTGGTTATCCTCTTCCACTGTCGTAAGCATTCGTTCAGTTCCATCTCGATCCCCAAACGACACCGCAGGCGAAGGCATTCTTTCAGGTACATCCCGATCCGCAAACGACATGATTTCATCCGGAGAAGGAGTTCTAACTGCGTTCTGCAACGGCATCGGAGATTTGAGGGGGAGAGATTCATCCTGTTCGTCTGCGGTGAAGGATGTCTCTGTGGATGGATTCAGCTGGTTTCGCTCCTTGAAAGCAGGCGAAGCTGGATGGGGGCTTTTATTCAGATCAGGACTGGTGTTACTGCTCTGACTAAACGTCCACATAGGATGGATTGTCAACGAACCATTCTGGGCTGTGCAAGAGGGGTTATCGTCGCTGGGTGTGGGAAAACGGTAGGATAGTTGATACCCTGATAGAGTACTCATTGTTCGAACTGAAGATGCTGGTTTAACCAGCCAAGTAAGGGAAAAGTAATAAAAAAGAAAGAAATGAACAAACCGAGCACAAACACTAAACAGGAATACGGAATCACAAACGGCTGCAGTAATGGAATGGACTTGACAGTTGACTGACTGCCTCGTGCCAGCAGTGCGTACGCCGTACGCTATCTGCTGCACGCCCGCTGCCACTTCGGGCGTTTTCCGATTGGTCTGCCTCGCTGATGGGAGGGCCCGGCACCGGTCACACTCACTCGCATGGCTAGCGTGTAAGTTGTAACATACCGCTGGACTGGTGTACGAGCCCTACCGTCCGTCTACTGACCAATGAACTGCGGTTTACAGAATACGCCATGCAAGTACAAAAGCGTATGGTTTGGATCTAAAAGAGTGTGCGGGAAACTGTACTTCTTAAAAATCTTCGTTAAAACGGAGACGAAAAACAAATGGAAAGAAAAGTTTGAAAGATTTAGGTTAGGTTTTTGTAAGGTTTTGCTTATGTTTTTTATGAGATAGTCCGTACATACTATTTGTTAAAATGGATACGAAATGCCGATTTTGCGATATGTGCATCATGTGATGATAGTGGACTGAATGATCTTACAATTACTTACTTATTTAATGATCTCTTTCGACATAATAGAATTGCTTGGACTTTACCATTTTTTATCATAAAACATTTGTGTAATGGGACAATTTTATTTAGAACAGACATAACGGAATTTTTCTCGAAAAAATGGATGTTTGGAAAACGTTTCTTGTAAGCAAATAAACAAATATCATGGATTCATATGTGATTGTTTAGTTAACACGAGGGCAGAAAATATTAGATTTGATTGATCAATAAAACAGTATATAACTAATTTTATGTTTATGTATGAGAAACAGGAGAAATATGAGAAAAGAAATTCCCGAATTGACCCAACTCAGAAATTCGCACATTCAGAAAGAACTGACCCAAACAGTTCCAGTTAAATGAACAAACTTAACTCCAAGGAAGTATGCTGCAGCTGGCAAATCAATCTGGTCAAAACATCCTCTGCAGATTACACATGTGGAACAGCCGGGCGACCAATAAATCAAAGCGATAACCATTAAGAGCAGACACCGATATCAAACAAAAGAGGCCGCTCGCTCAGAATTAACATTCATCATCTGCGAACAGTTCCCATTACGTCCCATCGCCAGGAACACGAGATATGCAGGGTGTTACCATACGATGACATTTTGCCGCTTGTATTATTTTCTAACTTTTGCTCCAGCGTATGTTATTATCATTTTTTATGCTAATCTATCTTCATTTGTTTCCGTATATATACAGTATGCCCAGTTAACAGTGTTCGTGTCACTGCATATAGTTATGTAAATATTGAATAATTACCAAAATTTGCATTGCGTCTTGGTGTGGATGTGGATAGTGGATAGTTTGTACTGATAGCAGGCATTTACTTGTTAGTGTAATGGATGGGTGACTTATAGTTGCCGGTGTATCAAGTGATTGCTGAGTAAACACGTTTAAACTGACGATATTACATGCAGTTGTGAGCCGCTATCAACGATTACACGCTCCTCGTATTATCCATACTTTTCGTGCTTTTTGAACCAGAGGCAGGGCGATCGAGGAGGTTCAGTCCTATTATGTCAAGACCTGTAAACAGTATCTAACATCATGGTTCGACTCGTATCCCACCGGAACGTACATTCACTACAAGCAAGACTCTCCCAGATGTTACTCCCCGTTTTATACTTTTCCTCCCTCTTTCTGCAAAGTGGGTGGTTTTATTTATTTTTACTGGGATGGTTGGTGTAATACACAGTCAGTGTATCGTTTCGTTGTTGCTGATGACCTTTTGCTTCTTGTTCTGTTGTTATCTGTTTGCGGAGTGTTTCTAACATCACAGAGTTATCGCTCGAGGGTGATGTGTCGAACCCTGGTGGTTTAGATGGTTTTTTTCTTCTTCAAACAGAATCAGTGCATTTTTTGGTTATAGGTGTGTTTTGCGGATCGAAAACGGGGAATGTAAATTCGAAACTGCAGAAGTGCGTCGGTCGTAGCAACAGGCAGGTAGTTTTTGCACGCAGCTTGCAAAGCAAAGTTTGAAAGGTCGTTCTCAGTTGTTGTATATGTACCTAGTCCACGCACATCTTCAAAAACGACACGTAAGCGATGGAATCATGCTAGCGGCTTTTTTTACGTAAATCTTCGGACTGCATTGTTATTTTGTGCTGACAGGGTTTTTTTCTTTTAGACTTTTTCGATTCTGTTTGATTGCTTTTAACACATGCCAGAGAATGGCTGAAAGAGCTGAATGCCATTCTTATAAAAATTATAGAGTTTTACAACGATTAATTTTATAGAGTTTTACAACACGCTACATACGCAGGTTTAATGTTGACTAGTATAGCCTCTGTACTACGATCTTCCTCATTAAACACTAACCATAAGGTCCATACCAAATGAACGTACCAAACCACCCGTTTTCAAACCAACACAGTTTACTTTTTTTTGATTCACGTACATTAATGTTTTCCTCGCTGCACTTACTTTAATGTCATCTTTAGCTGCGAAAGGAGTAAATAATCGTTACAATCAACGATCGTTTTACAGTCTATCCTGGAACTTTTGTTTTGTTCGAAAATCAGGGCAAATCCACAAAATTTAATGTCAGTTTTCCAAAAACGGACAAAGGTAGCTGGTGGTTATAAAACGGGATAACTTATACGAAACACCGCTGCGATAATAAAAATTAACAGACTACGAGATGCATCGGATGCTAATACCCTTTAATTTGACGGTTCCGTACTTTTCGGCAACAAAAAAACGTAATACGTATTATGCTAACAACAAAGATCTCCTATGCACTGCAAACTAGCCGGCCGAAACTACAAGTACATATATACAAACAACTGAAAGAGAAACTTCGTACTGAACACTGTATAAGAGTATTTCAGCGGAAAACGTAAGATCTACGACAACAATCATCAAAACAACGCTGGCGACTACAAAGGGAGCCGTATCAATACAGAATCGTCGACGTACGCTTCACACGCTCTGGTCAATCGGCCGACTCGAATTTAACAGTTTTCCGGCTGATTTGGCCAGGTTAACTTCCCGCTGGAAGTGCGCCGTGCCAAACTTGACCATCACGCGGGTTCTTTGTCCATCGAGCCACAGCTTGTCACCGGACATCCATTTCGTATTCGGTCGATAATCTACATAACTACAACAAAGGAATCTTCATTTTACACACATCCAGAAGGTTATAATTACTTCGGCGGTTTTCATTCGACATTTTTCATTCTGATCTACAATTTTGTCATATTTATTCTGAATAAAACTGGAACACCGCAGTTAATTCTACAAATAAACAAACCGCTGAACTTCTGGCTTAACTACGATGCATATCAAACATTTCGCAAGACGTAGTCAGTGTCACCACACTACGGTTTTTCCATGTCTTAACAGCTGACAAAATTGAACACGGTACATGACGCGCAGTACCGAGTACATCAACTGCATCCTGTATGTCACAATCACAAATAAAAAAAACATTATTTATTAAAATTATTTTCTAATTGTAAACGACGAAAAACAATCCAAACAAGTGAAAAATAATGAAAAACAATTTTATCAAACAATCTTTAGCTTGCAGTATACACTATTTTAGATATGCCTGTCCAGAAATTTGATGGTAGCCGCTGTTATCTGGTATCCAATACACTACACTTTTTCACAACAACATGTCGAAAGCAAAACTGAAGGATAACGTCATCGATTTTCATTGTCAACATCGAAACCTAGTGGTTATTTCTCCCCAGTTATCATTTTTCTAACATATTAGAAATCTGACGGCGGATTTAATTCTGTGACTTACTAAATATATGGCTGTTAACATTATCATCCAGTCCTCTGGTCTAGAAACACTAAGTTATTGGTACAATTACTACTTCCCAACCCTCAAATTCGGCCCAATAAAATGGCGTCTCACTCGCGTCCTCAAAACTTTCCGGCGAACCTGTGCCTTCAGCCCTTTACCCTTTACTTTCACTACAAGCAAGGCTGCCCCAGATGCTACTCCCTGTTTTTTATACCCTTTCCTCCCTGTTTTCTGCAGAATGGTTGTTTTGTCTATTTTACTGGGATGGTTCGTGTTATATATGTACGGTAGTGTGGCATTTTGTCGCTGATGACCTTTTGCTTTTTGTTCTGTTGTTTTCTTTTGCGGACTGTTTCCAACATCACAGAGTGATCGGTGCCGTGTCGACCCCTGATTGGTGTGATGGTTTGGATGATTTTTTTCTTCAAAGAAAATCAGTGCATTTTTTGCTTATTGGTGTGTTTTGCGAAGTGGATTTCCATGAACTGTACGAGCAAAAGCTGGGAATGTGATTTCGAAACGGCAGAACTGCGTCGATCGATCTCGACACAAGAGTGTGTGATCCAGTCAGTTTATGTAGTCTGCACTCGTGGGACTTGCATTGGCTTTACTTAAATCTTCGGACTGCCGAAATATTTGAATAGTTATTTTGTGCCGGGCAGTCGGGTTTTTGTTTCATGACGTTTTTACTTTTGTTTTTGGTGGCTTTTGTCACATTCATTAAACCGAAAGAACTGACTGCCTGTTATAAAAATTATAATGAGAATCACAATGATTATTTTTTGGTATCATCGAAGCATGTTTAGGATAAAGTTAACAAGTCTGCACATTGTGGACCACACAAATGTCTGGTTATATAGCCCCTGTACTACGATTTCCCTCATCAAGCTGAGCAATTGAGCGTACCAATTACTACCAAACCATCCATTTTCAAGCCAATGCGAGTCACTCGTATTAATGTTTTCCTACTCTACTTGTATTACTTGTACTTGTTTACTTGTATTAATGTTTTCCACATCGTTCTTACTTTAATGCCACCTTTAACTACGAAAGGGATTAAATTATCATTACAATCAACGATCATTAGTTCATTACAGTCCATGCTGGACCTTTCGGCTCTTTTTTGTACTTTCTGAACTCTATGTTTTCAGTTCTTGTATATTCTTTTTCGCGGTCTAAAACTGCCAGTAAAGAATATAGCAATGATATCGTCGCCAAATTAATGCTGAACTGCAGTTTTTGTGTTCTCAAGAAAATCAGGAAAGCGCACAAATCTCCGTTTTCCAAAAAGCATAAAGGTAACTCGCGACTGTGAAACGAGATGTGTCAGAGTAAACCAGTACAAAATCACGATAATTCAACAGCCTACGCTAATCTCTTTTTGCCAACAAAAACGTAAAATTCAGCTAACAAAAATATCCAATAGACTATACAAAAAAACAAACTAGCCGGCCGAGACTACAAGTATGTACAAACAGCTAAAGGCGAAAATTTCGTATTGAACACTAGATACACAGAGTATTTCAGCGGAAAAAGTAAAATCTACGACAAAAAAATTAAAACAACGTTGGCTAACGTAAATCGACCAGTACCAATACACAATTGCTGACGTACGCTTCAAACGCTCGTATCACCCGGCAGGTTCGTTTCTACAGGTTTTCCGTCAGATTTGGCCAAGGTAACTTCTCGCTGGAAGTGCGCATTGTCACGACTGACCATCATCCGCACTCGGCGTCCATCGAGCCACAACTTCTCACCGCACATCCATTTGGCGTTTGGTCGGTAATCTCGATAACTGTAACACAGATTTTCATTTTAAACACTTTTTAGAAGATTCCTCGGTCGTGTTAATCGAAGTAGATACGAAAGAACGCAAGAAAAGATAATAATTTAATCGAAGCATTTCCAACGGGGAAACGCCAAGATTTAGCCACAAAAAGCGACTTTTAACAGTTCTGACTCAACAATTCTGTATATTCTAATTCTACAATTGTCATGCTAATCCATCCCCAGCAAAAATGTTATACCGCTGATAATTCCAGAAACTATTCCTGTATTGGTGGCTAAACTACTAATGATGCAGAAGGGAAATGTTAGTGCCACCACACTACGGTTTTCCACTTCCTAGCTGCTGACAAAATTTAATACGGCTAGTACACGAGGCTCAGTAGTACGTCTATTGTCTGACAGATATAAAAATATTACTTGTCAATATTATCTTCTAATTGTAAACGACTAAAACAGTGCAAATAACCAACAACAATCTTATCATTTCTTAACTCGCAGTACACTGTTTCAGATGCCTTAGGTGACCTTCTTTGACGTATGGTCAACAAGTTGATACAAAACCGAAAGCAAAACGTCACCATTTCATTTTCATATCTAGTGGTTATTTCGCCGATTTATCAGCTTTTTAAAAAACATTACATTTCTAACTAGGATCCTCCCTCACTGACTGATAAATATATCTGTTACATTATCATCCTGCTTCTTGGTTTACAAAAGGCAAGTTACTAGAAGAATCGCTGCTTACCGATCCTTGAATTCGACCCAGTACAACGGCGTTTCACCCCGCCACCCTTTCCGGCGAATCTGCGCCTTCAGCCAAAACGGTCGATCATTGATTCGGGGGAGATTAGCCTGGATGTACACCAAGTCTCCTGCAGAAAACTCCACTCAAAACACAAGAAAGACATCGTCGTCTGTTACTGAACCAAACCGTTCATTTCCTGACCATTTCTTTTAAAAACCAAATGTACTTTTTGAGTATCTCGCGCGGATTTATTGATAAAACAACTTACCAGTCATATACTCCCAAGAGCACTTCATAACCTCGTACGCTGGATTGGCTACTTTCTGAGCCGACGTCGATGCTTTAGGCTCTTCAACGGAAAGATTCTTGTCCGCATCCGTTGTTTCTTCCTCCTCATGCACATCCATAAACTCGAACACGTCCACAGCCTTGCGAATGGCAATGTTTTGTTTGTTATCTTCTTCCACTGCCGTCACAATCTGGACAGAGACCTGAACAAATCTCAATTGACTTTCGATGCAATGCGACACAAACGATCGGCATAATAGTGTAGCGATTGTTTGCTTACTTTGTTTTCCTTCGTAATCTCAACAGCAATCTCCTGACATTCGGGTTCGTCTGCACACTCCAAGATTTCGGCAGGAGACGGCATTCTCTCGGATTCAACCAGATTCGCAAACTCCATGATTTCAACAGGAGAAGGCATTCTTCCAGATTCATCCCGATTCGCAACCGCCACGATTTCCACAGGAGAAGGCAGTCTTTCCGGTATATCCCGATCCGTAAACGACATGATTTCAGCCGGAGAAGGAGTTCTAACCGTGTTCTTGTCCGTATCCGTTGTTTCTTCCTCCTCATCCACATCCATAAACTCGTAGACGTCCACAGGCTTGCGAACGACAACGTTTTCTTGGTTAGCGTCTTCCACTGTCGTCACAATCTGGACAAATCTCAATTGACTTTCGACGCAATACGACACAACAGATCGGCATAATAGTAATAACGATTGTTCGCTTACTTTGTGTTCCTTCGTAATCTCGTCAATTCCACTCTTCTGATTTTCGGGTTCGTCTGCAAACTCCAAGATTTCGGCAGGAGACGGCATTCTTCCAGATTCATCCCGATTCGCAGCCGCCATGATTTCCACAGGAAAAGTACTTTTATCAGGTACATCCCGATCCGCAAACGACATGATTTCAGCCGGAGAAGGAGTCCTGATCGTGTTCTGCAACGGCGTCGGAGATTTGAGGGGGAGAGAATCATCCTGTCCGTTTTCGGCGAATGATGTTTCTGTGGATGGATTCAGCTGGTTTCGGTCTTTGAGAAAAGGCGAGGCTGGATGGGGGCTTTGACTCAGATCGAAACTGGTGTTGCTGCCCTGGCTAAACGTCCAGACAGGATGGATGGCAAACGAACCATCACTGGCTGTGTAAGAGGTATCATCGTCGCTGAGTCCTGAAAAACGGTGGAACAGTTGATACCCTGATAGAGAACTCATCGTTAAAACTGGAAGATGTTGGTTTAACCAGCTAAGTAAGGGAAAAGTAATAACAAAGAAAGAAGTGGGAAAACAGAACACAACTAGGAATGCGGACTCACAATATGCAACTGCAGCATTTATTTGTACTGTATGGCATAATGGGGTTGACTGGCAGATTTAGTCGAAAGATCGTTAGTCATGTCAGCAGTGGGCACGCTTATGCTGCGCGTGCGCTGCTTCTTCCAGCTATTTCTGAGCCCCGTATCACACGAAAAAATGTACGTACTTTCACTGCAAGGCGTAAGCCAGACTCCTCCAGATGGTTATCCGGTTTTATACCCTTTCCTCTTGGTTTCTGCAAAACGTTTTATTTATTTTTACTGGGATGGTTGGTAACTTGGTGTACTATACGCTGCGTATCGTTTTGTTATTGCCGATGACCTTTTGCTTCTTGTTCTGTTGTTTCTGTTGCGGATTCTTTTTTGGATTGATTTGATTGAGGGTTTATTGAGAAACACATAGATCACTCGCTCATTCGTAATTTATTTAAAAAAGCATAATTTAATTGCAAAATTGTACATCTTCTTATTTTTGAAAACGGCCGTAATTTTCAAATTAATCGTATCACTGATGTTGTAGATGGCTAAACAGAACCGTTAAGGCGATATTATATAGATCGAGTTCCTATACACTACGCTATTTCCACGTTTATTGGCCGCTGACAAACTTACAGCACCGAATACGCTTGTACGAACTGCATCTGTCTGTCGAAAATGGACAAAGTATTCATTAAAATCGTACTGTAATTGTAAATGACAAAAAACCACGAATTTTTCTTAATCTTATCATTTCTTAACTTGCGGTATACTATTTCGCACATACAGATATAGAACGCCAAGTGGTATGAGCCAGCATGCTACGCTTTTTCACCACAACAGAGAATTTAACCTTTCGCACCGGAGACGAAAAATAAAGTGCATAAACCACAGTTAATAAGTGCGTACTCCAAATAATATCGCAAAAAATATTTGAAAATTAAACTAAAAATCTTTGTGGTTCAGGTATGTAACAGATCTTCTGTCACTGTCGACGTATGGTCACGCAATCAACAACAGAATTGCTGTTATTGTAGGCCGCCATCAAGGAATATACCTTCCTTGTCTTTGTTATACTGATCGTGCTCTTTGTGGTGTACACATGGTACAAATGGCCGGAAACGAAAGGCAAGCCCATCGAGGAGATCCTGGCCGAACTAATTCAAAACCTGTAAACTGTATCTTACATCATGGACGGAAAAATGTACTTTCACAACAAGCAAGACTCCACCCTAGATGCTACTCCCCGTTTTATACTGTATTCCCGAGCCCATTTGTCCATTAATTTTACAGTCTGGCCAGAGGTGAGTGTACATGTGGCGCGGTGTGAGTGCGGTGTGAGTGACGTCACCCCTCTCTGAGCCTATGGCTCTCGCTGCCACATACATTCACCGAGTCACCATATTTACACTCACCACTGCCATAGTACGACTGAATCAAGAGATAGCGCATCTCTTAAAATCCCTTCAGTGCCACTATGCCACTGCCCAGACTGTAAAAAGAATGGAGAAATTGCCCGGGAATACAGTACCTTTATGGTTGCTGTAAGATGCAGTATTGTAGCGTTTCGTTTGTTGCTGATGACCTTTTGCTTTTTTTTCTGTTGTTTTCTGTTTGCGGATTGTTTCTTAACATCACAGAATGGTCGCTTGACGGTGCATGATGTGTTGGTCCGTTTAGATTTCCTGAATTAATCGTAAAAAAAAGACTGGAAATGAACGGCATAGTATACGTAGACATAATACGTGCAAGTGTTGGGTCGCGCTAGCGCGCAACCCATTCGTGTTTGAAATGTTGGAGGTTCTTAAAATGTATGAATTGCAGATTCTGGACTTATGGTTATAGCGCTGGTACTGGCGATTTATTGATTTTGTGATTTGCTACACGTACATATACACCAGGCTAAAAGCGCCTGGTATACTGTAGAATATTTTGTTGTTTCTTCATGTGGTACATACCCTTCCATACTTTCTACACCATAATATATTATGGTACATTAATACATATATCGATAGTTTTACTTATTATTTGAAATTTATCCGTAAAACTTTAAGAAATACTAAACCTTATATGCGTGGGTCACTTCAATTGCCTGATATTTTTTATATCAGATCACGCAAAAACGATCAGCGCAAAAGATCACTGACCGATTTTGTACTGATCATTTTTGCGCGAATACAGTACTGTTTTCTGTATGTTTAAAAACCGTTGCTAAGCTTCTTTCTGTGCAGAGAAAGTCAGCATTTTTACCGTATATTATTATTGCAACCATAGTGCACTTTTTCATGCTGTAGTGTGTTATTTTATCGGATTGCATTGCTAGCACAGGCGGACTGTTGGTGCTAATTCCCAAACGTTTAAGAATTTCCAAACCATGTTTACTACACATAACGATCGTTGCTCAATAAATTGTTAATCAACATCCATAAAGAATTAAATTTTACTTTAATCTGAACTTCACATCCTATGCAAACGTAATTTTGAGTAATAGGCGCTCCCCTCGGTATTAAAAAAGCATGTTCGTAATGTCCTGCACATAGTTTCCCCGTTCCGCTTATATGAAAATATCTGTCGGTTTGATAACGGTTCAAGTATGTTTTTGCCCATTGGCTTGACCGAATGTTAAATGAATTACTACGTATACGCCACCTGTAAGCACTGTTTCTAAAAACTTTAAAACTCGCTAAAAAATTTCAAATCTGGAATTTTTGCAAAAACTCTCCGTACTGCACACCCTTGACCAAGTGCCTTGAGGTAAGAATTGACTGTACTCTTATAAACTGTAAGACAAAAATGGAGTTTGAAACGGCAGAATCCGAGATGTAGAAATGTATGAATCTGGAGATACGGAACTACATGTTTGTGTCGAGGCAACATTGAGCAGGGCAGGAGAGCCTGGAAACAGCAACATTTGTAAGGTCACTCTTGAATTACTGTATGAAACGTATCCATTTTGAAGACAGTTACAAGAACAGTGTACAATTTCTGATTGTGGCTTGACTTCGCTGTTCGATGTGGATTGTTTGCCGGATTCTGTTCATGACTTCTGCGGCCTGCTTGTACTGGATTAATAATGAAAGTACTAACAAAGGGCGGTTAGAAAAAAAGTGTAGACTAATTTACAGTAATTTTGGTATCGCTCGAGACACATTCGCCATAAAGCTAACTCATTGGGAAGCTTTTGGCCAACTACTGTAGCCACGACACTACGACTTTATCTACCGTTTTCGGGTAACCACATTCCACTTGCAGTTTGTTGCGCGTGAATTGTCTATTCCCCCTCTTGGAAAACATGTTTGATAGTGGCTTTTCTTTTTATAATAATGGCTTTCAATTTAACATCGATTTCCGTTGCGTTGATGGCATCAGTCATTGCTGTCAGCTTTCACAGGTCAATTTTTTTTACCGGTGTTTCGTAATTTTCATATTATATGCCGTTAACTCAGCAACGCCCACCGATGCCAATTTGGCACCATAGCGCCACTTGTTTTTTCCGACTGTTAGAGCATAAGAATGTTACCTTTTGCGATTGAAATATGAAACAGAGACACTTATAAGTAGTTTAAAAATCACCATGCATTTCTGGGAGCTACAGTGTCTTTCCGAGAGAGCACCAAACTTGGCCAATTTGGAGCGTTGAGGGCTCCTAGAGGTCTACGCTGTGCTGCTCTGCTTTGCGCGATGATATAATTTGAAGATAAAACACACAGAATCTCCACATGAAACTTTATTATAAAACACTTGATAATTACCAAAACAACCAAGCCATCAGAAGCTGGAGTCATCCAAAAATTTTGATGCCAAATTGGCATCGGTGGGCATGGACCGTTTTAATTAATTTTCATTTCATTTTTTTAATAAAACAGCAGGCAACGTAAAGCATCACGACAAAGTACTGTCCGACGCAGTTTTTTCAGGGCTATCGACTAGCGCTGTTCAAGCGGTCACCAAAATGACCACTGGTCAGCGAGACCAGTGACCATCGGAAAATGATGAGTCACCATTTGTCCCTTGTCCGTTATATATCTTGTTGCTTTACTTACAGAAAAAAACCTATCTTGACCGTTGATGGTTATACCTGGCTTTAGCAGATGTCTAATTTCAGCTGTACCAGCGTAGTTTGCACAGAATGTGCCATATATAGCTCTTTCGCGCTGCTTTTCGGACCGTGGTCGATAACCCTGACCGCGCAAGGGTCATTCCATATCGAACTACTTCCGCAAATGAGCAACGAAGCAACCTGAGCCAGTTTCTTGGTTATTTAGTGAAACCACAGCTCAGTTAAGATAAAAAGCATACCGTGGAGAAGATTATTACAATACAGAGCATCCGGAACATATCCCGGTATTCTTGTAGTGGCCAGTTCTGCAGTCTACTAAGCGAAGAACGGTACCCTATTGTATTTTCTATACTGGGAAAGTCATCTGAAGTTGAAAAATGTCGGGAGCTTGCTTTTGACACCAAGAAAGCCGGTTTTTCGAATGATTTTGCTCACAAAATAAAAAATCGTTTTTGCAACTGCCCATTGGTCATTCGGATGACCACCGGGTATAGTCCAATGGACAGCCCTAGCAAAACTGACCATAACCAGCGCTCTAAAGAATGACAGACATTCGTAGCGCATTTTAAAAAAAATAAGGTTTAGCTTCGTGAAATTGGGTTCATGCCCACCGATGCCAGTTTGGCACCGTACTGCCCTCGCTGACCTATGGTCAGAAAAAATAGCAAATATTCACGGTTTCTTAATTGAATTTTTTGATCGGTAAATCCAAGTTTTGGAGGCGAAATTCGCACTCCTTCTGGTACCAAACGGTCATGGGTTAAGAGAAAATTCTGTTGTTGATACATATTGGTAATTCCGTGTGTGATACATGTACCACAGCAACCTTCATATGGAACTTAATTTCTTTTTGAATTGTTTCACTGTCTGAACATCTTTGCGCTTTTTTGTCAATAAGTAGCAAATGTAATAAAATATTATCGCTCTAGTTGTTCAATACGAAAAAAACGGAACGTTCTCGCGTGGACTTCTTTACTGTGCACAACTTGGACAAAACCTATTGTCTCTAAAACTATGAAGGTGGTTGCCGGTTACGAGACGATTGCCAACTGTGATTTCGTACCGATACGCGATACTTCCGCAGACTTAGAGAAGTATCCAATTTAATCTCCTGCAACTCGTTGCACTTTCTTCCATCCTTTTCGGCAACAAAAACGGAATATTCTGCTACATAACAACGAAAATCTCCAGTATACTGTGTACACGATACGAACTTGGCCGCCCGCGAGACAACGTCATACAATCAGCTAAAGACGAAAATTTCGTACGGAACACTGTGCAAAGAGTATTTCAGAAGAACACCCAAGATCTACGACAAGAATCATAAGAACAACGTCGCCGAATACAACTCGGCCATTTCCGGTGTCGAATCGTCTGCGGACGCTTCAAACGCTCGTATCAGCCGGCCGGTTCGTTTCTAAAGGTTTTCCATCTGATTTGGCCAATTTGACTTCCCGTTGGAAGTACGCATTATATTGTTATGATGGCCATCATCCGCTCATCGACCACAGCTTGTCACCGGACATCCATTTGGCGTTTTGTCGGTTATCTCGGTGACTAACACATACTTTCATTTTAAACGCATCTGGAAAGGTACTTCGGTCATTTTAATCAAAGAAAATATTAAAGATCGTAAGAAACGCAATCATAGACAGTGCGGTCGATTCGAAGTATTTTAAACGATGCACAACGTCAAGATTACCAAGATTGGCGACATTTAACAGTTCTCAATCTAAAATTCTGATAATCTAATATTCCAACTGTACAATTTTCATTCTGATCTAGAATTGTAGTGTATTTTCAGCAAAAATGTAATACCACCAATACCTGCACAAACTGTTCCTACATGGCTGGCTAAACAAGAGCATACAAAGAGATGGAGCTCGTGCCACCGCACTACGGTTTTCAACGTTTTAGCTAGTGACAAAATTTAACACAAAAAGCTCAGTAAGCGATTACTACTTTAAGAGCTTTAAATTCACACATTTAAGTACTTTAGTATGAGTAAGACATGCGAAATGAATTTGTTATTTATGAGAAAGTATGGTTCAAAAACGATAGGGTTTCAGAACTCGTGAAGTAGAACATGCCTGTCAAATTACTGCCATAATAAAGTGAGTATCAGTGCATGTTTGGTTATTGGTGTATTGTGCGGATTGGATTTCCCTGAACTATATGCGAGGAAAAAAATTGGGAATGCGTTTTACTGACTGGAAAAAAAAACTCGGAACCGCAGAACTCCGTCGACACAGTCAAATTTCTTGCAACAGAAAATTTAGTTTTCAGACAGATCAAAGTTTTTAAAGGTCATTCTCGATTGCCTGTGGACAATGTATACCCATACTCATCTTAGAAAGGGATACGTAACCGAAGGAAGTAATTTATATAGCGGCTTTACTAAAGTCCTCGGACTGGATTGTTTTTTTGTGTATCCCTGTATGTGGCGACGTTATTGTTGTTGCTCATGAGTCATGACGTTTTTGATTTTGCTTTCTGTTTTGATCACATTCATTTAAAGAACTGAGCCTTTTATAAGAAGTATAGAGAGAGTTACAGTGCTTAATTTTTGGTATGACAAAACATGTTTGCGGTAAAGCTGTGTCAAGGCTCAATGCACACTCAGTTAGCCTTTGTACTACGATTTTTCCCATACCTTACCAAACCATCCCTTTTCAAGTCAGTGCAGTTTACTGCGATTACCGTCATTAATGTCTTCCTCGCCGTTCTTACTTTACAGTAACGAGATGTATGCAAATAAGTTATAAATTTTACGAAATACCATAGCGATAACGAAACAGAACGATGAGATCCATTGGATGTAAACATCTTTTGCTATTGATTGCACTGTCTTCCGTACTTTTCGACAACAAAAAACGTAATATTTCTGCTAACAACAAAAATCTCCAATATACTGTGTATATAATACAAACTAGCCGGCGGCCCGGCCGAGACCACAAGTATGTACAAAACAGTTAAAAGCGAAAAAACTTCGTACAGAATACTGTACACAAGAGTATTTCAGCGGAAAACGTAAGATCTTTGAGAAGAATCATAAAAACAACGTTGGCTAACATAACTCGACCAGTACCAACACAGAATCGTCCAGGTACGCTTCAAACGGTCGTATCACCCGGCTGGCTCGGTTGTACAGGTTTTCCGACTGATATGGCCAAGTTGACTTCCCGCTGGAAGTGCGCATTGTCCCCATTGACCATCATCCGCACGCGGCGTCCATCGAGCCACAGCTTGTCACCGGACATCCATTTGGGTTTCGGTCGGTAATCTCGATAACTGTAACACATATTTTCATTTTTTAGCACATCAACAAAGTTACTTCGGTAGTTTCAATCAAAGGAAATACCAAAGATCGCAAGAAAACATGATGATCAACAGTCTAGACATGTTAGACGGCGAAAAACTTAAAGTTTGCAACGGAAAACGACCTCTTAGAGTTGCGACGAATAATTAATCCCGGAACTGGTTTCTGTGTGTTATTCTGTGTTACAAACACAGAAATCACAGCAGGTCATTTGGCGATCCTTCTGTCAGGTGATTATTCGCGCTTTAATGCAACATCAAAAAAGCGGATGATATTCCACCGTCTAACTGTTGACAAAGCATTTTTCAGCAAAGCATTTGGCTAAACTATGGCATTCAAAACGCCCAGTTAGTGCCACCACACTACGGTTTTTCCACGCCTTAGCCGCTGACAAACACTAGTCTTATCTGTCAGAAATAAAAGCTTTATCTATTAAAATCATGTTGTAATTGTAGTTTGCCAAAAACAGTTCAAATGACCATAACAATCTTATTAATATTTAGCTTGCAGTACACTGCTTCAAATGCCTATACTCAGAACCCATCCCATTGTGAGAAGTATCTGACGTAGCCAGCACACTACACTTTTTTACAGCAGCAAAGACTACAGCTGTTTTGCAAGTCAGTTCACAAGAGACTTTCCAAAATGTAATAAATTTAACTTCCTGTTTATGGCGATCATAATACGCATGATAACTACTTTTACACCTGCCGACCACAATCAATAAGCACGGAAAATATCGTTCGCAAAAAAACACATTTGTAAGGGATCTACTTTGACGTATGGGGCCAACAAGTTGCAAACAAACTGATTAACGTATAATCTTACCACTGCTTTTCCAGCAAGCAAGTTTTGTTATTTCGCGCAGCTATCATCCTTTCAAAACTGTTAGAAATCTAACCCGAGTTGGCGCTGATTTGATACAAGTTAATATGCTCAACAACATCATCCAGTCGACAAACAATAATTTACTAGTACAATCGCTACTTACCGATCTTTGAATTCCACCCAGTACCACAGTGTCTGACCCATCAACAATTTCCGGCGAATTTGTGCCTTCAGCCAAAACGGGCGCCCATTGATTCGGGGCAGATTGGCCACGACGTACACCAAGTCTCCTGCAGAAAACTCCACTCAAAACACAAGAAAGACGCCGACTCAGAACGTTCATTTCATGACCACTTTTTTAACACACCAAATGTACTTTACGAGAGTCTGGCGCCGACTTGTTTAGTTTGTTGATAAAACAACACGTACCAGTCATGTACTGCCAGGAGCACTTCATAACTTCATACGCTGGATTGGCTACTTTCTGACTCGATGTCGATGCTTTAAGCACTTGAACGGGAAGATTCTTGTCCGCACTGATGAGCTCCTCCTCCTCATCCACGTCCATAAACTCGTACACATCCAGTGACTTGCGGATGGCAGTGTTTTGTTGGGTAGCATCTTCCACTGCGGTCACAATCTGGACAGAAACCTGGACAAATCTCAAGTGAATTTCGATGCAAGGCGACAGAGAAGATCAGTATAATAGTATAACGATTGTTTGCTTACTTTGTTATCCTTCGTAATCTCGTCACTTCCGCTCTTCTGGCATTCGGGTTCGTCTGAAAACTCCATGATTTCAACAGGAGAAGGTATTCTTCCAAATTCATCCCGATTCGTGACCGCCAAGATTTCCATAGGAGAAGGACTTTTATCAGGTACATCTCGATCCGCAAACGACATGATTTCAACCGGAGAAGGAGTCCTGATCGTGTTCTGCAACGGCGTCGGAGATTTGAGGGGGAGAGATTCATTCTGTCCGTCTGCGGTGAATGATGTTTCTGTGGATGTGTTTAGCTGGTTTCGGTCCTTTAGGAAATGCGAAGCTGAATGGGGGCTTTGACTCTGATCGAAAATGGTGTTACTGCTCTGGCTAAACGTCCACACAGGATGTATGGCAAACGAACCGTCACGGGCTGTGTAAAGGGAATCATCGTCGCTGAGTCCTGAAAAACGGCTGGACAGTTGATACCTGGATGGAGTACTCATTGCTTAAACTGGAAGATGTTGGTTTTAGTCAGCCAAGTAACGGAAAAGTAATATCAAAAGAAAGAAATGGGAAAACCGCGCACAAACAGGAATACGGAATCGCAAATGGCGGCAGCGATGGAATGGACTTGACTGACTGCTTCGTGCCAGCAGTGCGCACGGTTTGTGCTGCACGCGCGCTGCCACTTCGGGCGTTTTCTGATTGGCCTGCCTCGCTGATGGGTGGGCCCAGCACCGGTCCGTCTGTCAGTTCACTAGCTGGCTTCTCGGCCGATGAAATCATCGAAGGAGTGGCTTAGATTTTAGTACTTACCAATTTATCGCCAGATAGTGTCTGTTGCGTCACTTTGGCGTGGCCGGTTCATATTCACGCAACAGACGACAAGTTATTCGCAGTATCATGAATACCGATAGGTCATCGTGTCACCTAGACGTTTTTGAGCTAACACCTAGCTGTGAAATGGAAATAGCGCAAAAGCAACTCAAAATTTCCGGGTCAGTTGAGTGCACCCATGTGACATTGTAATATCGTAACCCGCAAAAATCTGTTTACAGTTTACTAGTATATATCTGTAATGCTGCCCGATATTCCAATATGTGGCGACAAAATTTACCATTTTTATCATGACTGCATGTTGCGTGCGTTTCATGGAGTCAATGCACATGCACACGGTCACAAAAGTAATTGTTCTTTAAAGTAACCTGCCAGATCATTCTAGTATTCATATTTATATCTTGTACCGATTTGTGGTCAGGTATTCGCAAACTTTTCAGCTAGCAAAATGTTCCAATAAAGTTGCCGATTCCTGGAATTTAAAGGCGGTTCGAAAACCAAAACCAAGTGTCAGTTGTTCCTTTGGCGCAGTAACCATTTCGATGTTGCCAGGAAGCAGCAAAAATTAGAAAAATTAGAATTTATAACACACGCACTGCTGCGCTAGGTGGAAATGATTTGTGATGGTACTCTGTAATAATTTTTTTCCTCCATATGTAGTATTTCGTTTTTCTTTGAACGCAGGAGAAAACAATGGCGTCATCAGCGAAACTGGGCGACAAACGCGAGACTCCCGAGCTCCTGCCCAAAAATGTCGAAAAAGCCCTGAAACAGTTTATTTATCATTTTTTAAAGTAAGTTTCTCCAATGGTGAACGATTGATTCGGGAACGCTACGTGTCTAACCGTCTAATCAAGTTGTTTTGCATTATATAAAGGGATAACATACCCGATGACCCACAAGCATTTGTTGCCTATGCCAATGATTACTTTTACAACAAACGCAATCCCAATGCGGTAAGTACAACTTTTGCTTATACAAATTTGTTTGCGATGACATGTTTGGAAATGACAACAGTTTCCGCTCACCCTTTCACTCTTTCTAAACATGTCTGGAATAATTATGTGTAAACTGTTTTTTTTCACTTTCGCATAACTATGGAATCTCCTTCTCGCACTGACTCAATTTTGTTGTAAATTTAAATTTAAAATTTTATTTTATTTTTACATTTTTAAGTATAATTTTTGCATAAATAAAAAAAGCTACGGTATAGTGGTTCTATCCCTTTTGTTGCGCAGTGTGCAATGCACAGAATGATTATACGTACGATAACATACTTGTCATCATATATTCAATTGTTTGCTTCTACATTGCAGACAGTTCCCCGCTGTTGATTAAAAACTGATCTATATGTAAAATGATAGTATATAACAAATTGTAGCGATTATATGGTCAAAGTTTTCTTACCAAAATTCTCTGTTTAGAAAAGTAGATTACAGGATAACCCATGCAGGACGTTTTTTGCATATTCATCAAGAGCATAACAGGTAATGGATTATACTATCCGATATCGTAGTGTACTGGCTCAGTACGATCAACGGTTTTCCCTGCTTTCAAATTATCAAGCAATCTTTAGCCGAGTTTGTAATTTTCCGTATATTACTTTTTTTTATTCCTTTTGCTATATGACTCTCCGCAACAAATCAGACTGTTGTTACTAAAATATGACAAAATAAATAATTAAAGTGAATAATAAAATCAAAACGAACTAATAAACTAGTAATTTATTAAAACTTGATTTAATAAAGCTAAAAAAATCGGCATCATAACAAATAATACGGCAGTCTGATAAGGATGATGTGTATATTTGTATATTTCGGCAAGGACGTTATTCCCATACATTTCTTCACAGAAAACAGGAAAATAATTCGTCCTTTTCATCAAATTGATTAAATTGATTAATTAAAATTGATTAATCAAAATTGATTAATCAAAATTGATTAATTAAAATTGATTAATTATAAAATTAATTAATTAACTAACTAAAATTTATCAATTAAAATTAATTAATTAATTAAAAAAAAACAGGAATCAATCAACGTTACCAATAAAGCCCGTACACACACACTCTCTCCTTATATAGCCACCAAAAAACCCCAAAGACAACCTGGGCCCCCAGAAGATGCCGGTCAGCCAGCAGCCCTGCACGCCGGGCGCTCCGTGCCGCAGCCAGCACAGCCGGGTGAACCAGGTCCCCTCCGGGGAGAACGCCGGAAATCCCTCGTCCCATCGCGTTCCCAGCGCCGCCCCCTCCACCGCCCAGATGTCGCAGCGGGGCGCGCCCTCCTCCGCCAAACTCCGGGGTCCGACACCCCAGCCGTCGCGACTAGCCCCCGGGGGGAATGCGTCCAGTGCCCATAGTAAAGGCGGGTTATTGGCGCCGTCGACGCACCGGACCAAGAGCAATATTTCGTACAGTAACGCCAGCTCGTATAACAGCTTCCAGGTAAGGTTGTCCTGTTTGCTTGAATGTGTTTATAATGCCGGAAGATTGGCATGATTTATCACAGGTCGTAGTGTATAACAATGACAATGACAATATCTTCAGATCGTAGTATAGTGTGCGAAATCGTAGTATAATGGCCTGAACGTTTGGGTTGGGCATAAAAGCATTTTGCAACGCCATGATTGATGATACAAAACATTAAAGCGCGACACTGCCACGTAGAGCGAATATGTTTTTTTATATTTGGTATTTACGTGTCTGAGTGAAGCTGTCTTGATCAAATAATAAAATAAATAATATAGTCACGGTTTAATACTGTAAAATATAATTATTAGATACTTCATAACGCTAGTGCAGTTCTTCTCGTTGTAGTTCCTTCAACTTTCTTGCAGACTGCACGAATATAAGAATAGTTTTAAACGCAGTTATTATTAAAATACCCGCACGTGATACAGATACTTTTAGTGAAGTTATAGCCAAAGCGCCGTTTGAAACGACTATTCGTGTATTAGTAAAGTTTCTTTTAGTAAAGTCACCAAAAGTGATGTTGTATGTATAAATCAGCAAAACTGGTCAACGTGAAAAGACTAAAATTATAAAGTCCAGATATTAACCTTCTGCACAGAGGCGGCCGGTATCTTTCGATCGAGCCTGATCAATCTTTACTTTGACCACAGGATGTAATCACCTTGCTAACGTTCTAAACGACTTGTTGTGTAACACATGCCCTTCATACATCTTATGTTGCTGCGAAGAATCGTAGCATAAAAAAAAGGTTCACAACTGTAAAGCTACAAACTCATATTTAAAGCAATACGCAGCTTGTGCTTACTAAATCCGATATTTTGCGATCTTTGAGCCACTACACTACGACATCTGTGGTAAACCAATGCTGCACCGGCAAATCAGCTGTTCATGACAAACGGCGCTGTTAAATTTGTATTACACAACCATGGCCAATACGTTGGGTACGATGTTCAAAATTCCTACATAGTCCCTACAATTGCAGGACGTGGAGCCCTACCTGGATAAACACGGCCGTCCCAAGCGATTCGTCTGCTGTAACTGCGGGAAAAACCGTGGCCGGTGTTTCTGCTCGAGTGTGGATGATTTCTCCTCGCTGGACGTGACCAAGTCCCAGTGGTGGTTGTCCCAAGCGTCAGCCATGGCGCTGCGGGAGAAGCGTCTGGCGGAGGCGGAAAAAGGCGCCAGTATGAATGCCATCCCGCGGAATGAGGCCGATTTCAAAAAGGCCGAGCAGGCCAAGCTGACCGCGGTCAACGCGGCGCCCAGTACCGTCAGCGCCCCGGTGGTGTCCATGTCGGTGCCGGAGATGCCGCCGGTGCATGAGATGCCCACGGCGCAACCGGATGATACGGCGCCGGGTTGAGATTGATTGTGGTTTCTCTGTTTTTGGCTGTTGTCGTGGTTTATACATCGAAATTGTGGATGTCTACATATACATGAGACAAAACATTCTTGCACTTCGGATGACCTTTTATATTACGGGCATCCTTTTGATTTGGTAATCAAATTGGGAAATTGCTGTGGTTAATTTATTACAAATTCATAACTAAATAATCATAAAAATTAATCGTAAAAAATCATAATCATAATTAAAAAATTTATTACAAGTTCATAATTAAAAATCACAGAGCTTTTTCACGTGATTTGCGTTGAGCGATAGTAATATGATGTTGTTGAAAATTATGGTGTAAAAAGATTTAGAACTTTATTAGATTTATGGAGCGGTATTTTAAGTAGTCAGCTGCTTGTGCTTGATAATGGCAAGGTAGGATGCTGCTCTTTTTAAGCCGCTGTACTACGATGATCATGACACAATGTTGCATGTATTCAGTCTGTGTGTGTCAATCAGCGAAATCTGCTTTTTACCATTACATCAACATACAGCGCAAATGCGAAAGTTTTGCAATCTCAAACATTTTCGGCCTATATCAATCATCTTACGAAAACCTTGGAAAATTCGAGTAATCCCTCAATAAAATGGCTTTACAGGAATAAAGTTGGCAGAAAGTAGTTTTACTGTAATATCAGTTCGCCGATGGTTCAATCTAGATCCTGTGCTAACATTTTTTAGGTGTTAATAGCTGAATGCCCAAATTTACAAAAAATACTTAAAAAAAATGAAAATAAAAAATCTGTAAATTTCAGGCTTGAAAATACACGAAATTTGTATGAGATTTCTTGAGATTTCTCCGTTTAACAATATGCGGATCCGGTCAGTGCCGGTTATTTCACAAAACACATCATGCCGCTATTTATTATACATATGAGGGTAAATAACGCGTGTAGTAACTTTTCGTATAAGGCTTATTTTTAAAACTGAGAATTTTTATTTTGAGAATTTGTTTTAGAATTTTAAGAATTTTTTTTTAAGTTTGAGAATTTTTTTAAAATTTTGAGAATTCTTTTAAATAAACAAACAGCAACGAATAATGCAAAATAATTGACCGAGCGAGCGAAGCGAGCGAGGTCTATGCTTTGAAAGCTGGGCCAAAAAAAATTCGCTTCTTGACTTTATCTCGAAAACCACACGTTAGATTTTCATACTTCTTTTTGCAATCAG
>JAQGAU010000139.1:0-38368 GCA_034698045.1 Paramacrobiotus richtersi
ATCCATCCAGCACTAGCTGTGTTAACACTGTTTACCGCCACACATATTATTTATAGGCAAATTATATTCTCGATAATCTGTCTTAGCAACTGCAGCTATCTATCATAGTTTCGCAGTTTCGCAGTCTCGCAGTCCCGCAGGCTCGCAGCTTCGCAGTCTCGCAGGCTCGCAGTCCCGCAGTGGCGCAGTTTCGCAGTCTCGCAGTTTCGCAGTCTCGCAGTTTCGCAGTCCCGCAGGCTCGCAGTCCCGCAGGCTCGCAGTCCCGCAGCCTCGCAGACTTGCATTCGCCGGCTTACTGTTTATTTGGATTTATTGTGCCCCACTTGTACATTCTTACCGTCTGTAAGCATCTCCCAAGCATTTCCCATGAGCCTGTAAGCATCTCCCATGAGCATGTAAGCATCTTCCAAGCATTTCCCATGAGTCTGTAAGCATCTCCCAAGCATTTCCCATGAGCCTGAAAGCATCTCCCAAGCATTTCACACTAGCCTGTAAGCATCTCCCATTAGCCTGTAACATCTCCCATGAGCATGTAAGCATCTCCCAAGCATTTCCCATGAGTCTGTAAGCATCTCCCAAGCATTTCCCATGAGCCTGTAAGCATCTCCCATGAGCATGTAAGCATCTCCCAAGCATTTCCCATGAGCCTGTAAGCATCTCCCATGAGCCTGTAGGCATCTCCCAAGCATTTTCCATGAGCCTGTAAGCATCTCCCAAGCGTTTCTTAGTTAGATCTGCAAAGCGTTTCGCATTAGCCATTACATAATAGGGTACCATTATAGGCACCCCCATACACCCCGTTTTACTATAGGCATTGCACCCCGAATCACTATAGGCAACCCTTTTAAATTTCGGATACTGTATAGCGTATATCGCTGCTGCCATGTTTATTATCGTTATAAAACAGTGACCTTCATGAATCTATGCACTAAACTAGTACTGCGCGTAGCTCGGTATTACGTGATACCGTCTACTTTACTTTGCTTCGCACTAGTTGAAAATGAGTTGCAGATCGCCATCTTCTGTACTCAGTTATTAATGACTTTGTAGTAAATTTCGACCTACAGCAGAACGCTCGTGAAGACGCTGAGCTAACGTATACAGAAATCAATGCCGATCAAGATCTAAAGGGCGAATATGCAACATTTCGCGAGTTCCACGCCAACTTCAAGTGTTTTCAGAAGAATTAACTAATCAGAGGTATGCTGTATGCCGCTCTGGATCCTTGTCGAAAGGGCATCCAGGTTTATTAACAAAAAGGATGTAGACTGTAGACATATCCTAAAAGGATTTAGCCTACTAACATATCTTCTGGCAAGTAGGGAACAGCACGAACAACTTCTTGGAGGCATATCAGTCGTCCGGAAATTTGGCAGTGTTAGGCAGTTTCGAGGCGTCACCGGTGGAAGAAGCAATGATTATATTTATAAACAATCAGAAGAGGTGCCTATCTTGAATGACCAAGGGTCTAATTAACTAATTCAAAAGGGGTGCCCATAGTAAACGGGGTGCGAAAGGGGTGCCTATAGTCAACGGGGGTGAAAGGGGGTGCCTATAGCGATTTCCTACATAATATTAAGAATCATGTTCCCAGTATATCTCATGATGTACGTACTCGAACGTACAGTAGTAATATCATTAATATGGAAACTTCACCTTAAAGCTACTTGTCTACACAAGATTCACATATTTCTACGTCTCAAGTTATTTTAACTCTAGCTACGTTTTTCCTTTAACACTTTTCAGACAAATTGTCGAGCTACAAGGGTTTGTATGTGGAGCAGGGATTGTCCTGGTGATTAGTTTGAAAAATAAATTCTTTCGTTTTTCCAAAGGTATTTCACGTGGATATTTGTGTACTGACCTTACCGTCACCGTAGTAATGTAGCTTATTTCTCTGTTATTTTAGTTGAACCAGTGTCTCGCCAGTGTGTGGCACAATAGAGAAGTTTCAAATTAGCAATAGACAGTTTTCTTCTATAATATTTTCGTATGCGGGAGCATATAGAGACATTTATACAGTAAATTATACTAGGCGAGGCAGCCTTACTTAACATTTTACACGTTTTAATATTAATTGCGTATTTATTTAAAAAAAGACTTTCCACAAGAAACTGTTTCTTCAGTTCACACATTTTTACTTGCCCAATTATTTCGAGTTCAACTACATTTTCTAGAGAGCACTTACCGAAAGCTTCTTGCTTCCTAACAATGTTTTCTAGAATAGTTAGAAGTTAGACGTACAATGAGGTAATTATTACCTGTAAATACTTGCGTTTTTCATTTACGATAACTTACAATTAGCCGAAAAGATTAACGAGACGTTTTGAAGTACCAAGAAAGGTGTATTAAAATTAAGTATCCAGGAAAATGGAGATATACAGAGCTGATGTGAAGTATCGAAACAAAAGAACAGTCATACAAGCCACGCGTTCATGCATTGAAATATAAGTAGTTGATTTAGAAGACATAAAACGAAACTGACACACTTGTTTCGGACTATCACCTTACCGACGAATCTTATCATCCAACAGAGTGCAACAAGTGTATGTACAATACCTGTTCGGTGGGAACCTGCGTAGAGGATGTGATCGGCGGATATATCATGTACAGTGCCTGTGTCTGCCCGACCGGATTCGAGTTCACTAATGATCGACTGATGCGGGGACGTCAACGAGTGTGCGGTATCGCCCAACCTGTGCTCACCCGGGACGTGCAACCAGTGCGGTAGGAGCCTATCAGTGCCGTTGTCCCAAAGGCTTCCAGTCCACGCCCCGTGGATGCTTGGCCGTGCGCCAGTGTCGGCTCTCTAGGATGTGTGGGGTGGGAATATCTGGAACCAAACGTGTGGATCTCATGTACGGATCGTTGCAGTGCTACTGTCCAATTGGCTACCAAGATGTTCGGGGATCGGCTTGCGTTGGTAGGGCCAAACAGCTTCAGGTACGCGGAAATGTCAGACGGTTCGGTACGGAATGTCTTTACAGAAACCAACGAATGCGTGATGAATCCTTGCACTCCAGGAACTTATGTAAATTAACGTTCACAACTGTCTTAAAGGATACCAATCAATTAACGGTCAATGCATAGGTAATTCCATAGTTTTCCTAGTTCTTTGCACGATGTTTGACGTTTGTAAATAAGAATGTTTTGCGAACTACATTCTGCGTTTGACAGCTGTCGGGTGCGAAAGTGCCGGCTGCGGAGCCAGCTCCCGCTGCATCGCTGCCAGTCCCAATAAAGTCATGTGCTGCGAATGCGCTCCAGGATACCGGAATCAAGGCAACGATGTTTGCATCGGTGTTCGGTATGCCCCATATTTTTCTTTCTGTTTATTAACATCGAAGTGAAGTTTTTGCTGTCGCCATTAACACATACACGGGCTAGAATCCCTGTGGCGAAGCCGGCGAGTGCACCGCCATGTCGAACGGCTCGTACGGCTGTCATGGTGTCCAGAAGGATGGCAGAAAATCGGCTTCCCCCCTCCAAGGTGTGGACATTGATGAATCCATGCTGTACAAGCCGTGTCTGACTGGAGAATATCTGAATACCAAAGGGAGCCATAGCTGCAAGTGTCCGAAAAACTTCCAACTGGATAACGAGCATTGTGTTGGTCAGTCCACAATTTGTTTCCTATACATACAAAGTGTATGCTAATATGGTCCCATCACTTTAATGTAATCTAATAGGGTTGTCTACAGATGTCAACGAATGTGTTCTTCCTAATCCCCCATGCACACCGGGGTGTTGTCAGAATGTTGTTAATGTCCGCGTGGTTACCAGAAGAAAGACGGTGGATGTGTTGGTAGGAATTGTGGAAATGATGCGCAGTAATTTTTGCCGTTCGATGTAATTGTACGACTAACACATATTAGGGAATGTGCAATTTCCAAGTTCCAACGCTGCGCTCCGAGTCAGTGCCAGATCTCATTGGATCTTACCGCTGCGTGTGCCCTAAAGGATGGATCGAGCAGGTGGGTACGTGTGTGGAGTTCCGTCAGTGCATACCCGTCAACCCGTGCGGAATTAAGGGGAACGTGTCGCAAAAGCGCCTGAATCGTATACTTGTTACTGTCTACCGGGATACCGATTTTGTCAACGGGCAGTGCATCGGTACGCGGTTCGATCATTTCTTTGTGCAGGCATGTTACTTGTTAGTTTGTTCTGCGGTGATAGACGTTAACGAGTGTGCGGTTCAAACTATCGGAAGCTGCGTCTAAGGTGAGGGTTCATACTCCTATGTGTGCCCAAGGGATACTTCTTCAACCAGAAGTTCTGCGAGGACCGTAACGAATGCGTTGAGTTTTTGTGTGACCTGTGTCCGGGTGGCGGTATATGCGTCGATTCGCCGGGAAGCTATCGATGCACATGCCCTCTAAATCACGATTGGATCGGTGGGAAGTGCGCCAGTATGTGCGACAAGAAACTGGCTTCTGTAGATAGTTGTTTAAGCTCGATGGTGTTTACAGAACTGAATACTTGTGAATACGTCGGATGTGGTGCGTTGGCCCTACCCTGCAAAGACAGTATCGAGGGACCGATCTGCAAGTGTCCGCCGGGATACTATGGAGCTAGACGCTAGAGTGACATGCAGTACGGCTATTCTATTTGAGTTACATCCGGAATTCTGACCTTGAGCGGTTAAACTTCGATAGTTACCCCGCCGCCCTGCGTGGCTATAGTCAGGATTGCGGTCCCAACGCGGATTGCGACATCAAGGTCATCGGCTCAATGTACAAGATGCTGTGCATTCGTCGCCCTGGGTTTGCAGGCAGTCCACCGCTTCGTCCTTGTGGTACGGCATTTTAATGGTAACAAATTTCCGCAAAAACATGTACGCTATTCTGTAGAAGCGGAGTGTCCAGCTGGATTGGTGAAGGTTCTGACAACGGGAATGTGTGAAAGTAGGAAACTATCTAGGCCATAGAGAGTTCCATACAACCACTTTCGTTTCAGGAAAATTGAAGTGCATGCAAGTAACCTGTTCCACCCGGTGTATGCCACACAGCCTGGATCGAATAACGAAACGCCGTCGTGCCTGTGGCCACTTGGCACGCGGTACATTTGGGAACGCAGAGAGTGTACGTGCCATCATTCGTAATTCTACTTTTAAAATTTTGTTCCTGTACGCAATACGCTCAAGTTAATGGCAGTTAACGCAGTAATAATCTGGGTGCCGTAGAAAAGCGGCTTATCATATCGGTATTTGCAGCAACGAACAAATATGCAAATAATGTCTAAATAATAAACGTTTCTGATTATTACTTACGTAAAGATATTTTTGGCTCTGCACGGGTAAAACTGTAAAAGCCTCGATACTTGTTTTTCATCATGTTCAGCGCCCCATTGTCAACCGAATCCCTGTTTACACGGCAAGTGCCTACCGGACGCGGCTACTCATACAAAGGCAGGTGCCAGATTGGATACAAATGTGCGCTGGATTCGTGCGTCAGTATGAATCTATACAATCTCAATGGTTTTTTCACCAGCTAAACTTGTCCTTCACCGTAGTCATAGATATCAACGAATGCGAGGATATAATGCCGCAATATGCGGCATGGGCGGGACTTGCACCGATACTCCCTGAACCTTTACGTGTAAATACGCCAATGGAACCAAATTGGTCAGCAATCTGTGCATGGATATGAACCGCTGTGAAAAGCCGAAGAACCCATGTGAACCCGAAAGGTGTCAGCACCCGCCGGGCAGTAATACGTGTTCGTGTCCCGATAGGTTCCGGTACATGCCGTCGGTTGGGATCTGTGCTGAAATCAGTAAGAAGTTTATATGCAGCCATATTTGATTCGGCGAAAGTTTTTTAATTCCTCCCATTGTAACAGCGTGTTGCGCACCAGACAACTACATGTTTCGAAAAGTTACGTATTAAAACATCCAATCTCATCTCGTTCATTAACACGCGCCTTAACACTCGGAAGTCTTAACATATTTGATTCAGTCTTCAGAACACGTATGTGTAACGTAATGTCCTCGAACAGTGACGCCGTGTAGTATACAACAGAAGGACCTGTGCTCTCCTGGTACCTGCAACGCTCGTGGCGAGAACAGTTACAAATGCCAGTGTCCACTTGAGGTTGAGCTCAACGAAGTGACTTGTATCGGTAAGAAGAGCTTGCATTTGTGGACTTTAGAGATGAATCTTAACGAAAACTGCTTTACCCAGGAATTGATGAATGCGCTATAAAGACTTGCGTTCGTGCCGTGGGATACAAGCTAAGGTGTTCTTACAGCCGAATGGTTAAGCGATCTGCATCGGTATGTCACAAGCTCATGCATGTTAAGATTTTTGCGCACGCTTACTATTCACCGGTAGTAGCTGCTTTGTGTGTTGCAGCTGTTGCTATTTTTGTCGCGCTGTAGTCTGTATTATGTCTGCCCTGGAAGAATGCGTACTAATAAATGGACCGAAATAGATATGAATGAGTGTGAAATGTCTGCATCGTGCGGCCAAGGCACAAACATTTCGTCTGTCAGTGTTTCAACGGGTTCCGAGTGATCGAAGGTCCTGCGGGATCACCTGTATGCGTTGGTATGTACAGTTAGCGATCAAAACTCTATCTCAAATGTGTGATTCTAATGGTTTTGCTGTTGTGTGAAATGAGAATCTTTGCGGAAAGCTCACCGTACAATCCAGATATCTGCGTCCATACATCACCTGGAAAATACAACTTAGAAATGTCCAGTTTGGTTCCTTTTCGATGGAACCAACTGTGTTGGCCTGAATGAGTGCGGCAACCGGCATATCCCGTGCTTAGTGGGATAGTGTATTAACACGGCGGGGTCGTCTGTATGCAAGTGCCAACTTGAACTAGGATTCATAGCGGTGGATAATCGATGCATTGGTAGGAAAACGGTCAGGTTTTGCGGTCGTTATGAAAACTACCAGCAAGGGCAAATCTTAACCAGCTGTCTAAATATGCAAGGATTATTGTGCTTCTATAAAGGCTAGCGTCAAGTTTATTCTTCTATCTGTCAAACGTTCAGTGCATGGTATACACGCATGCATCGTGATGATAAATATGATCATGTCTGTCGTAGACTCGTAGATGTGAATGAAAGCGCCATCACAAATCCATGCGCTCCGGGTGAGTGTCATAAGACGAGCGGCAGCTACTTGTCAGCGGCAGGAGACGGGTGTGTGTGTGGATATTAATGAGTGTACCCGCGGCAATCCTTGTGGCGATGAAAAGGGCACATGTATTAACGCACTGGGATCGCTCCAGTGCCAGTGTCTGCCTGGGTTCCAGTTCGATGTGGCAACCAAGACCTGAAATAGAACGCACTGTCAAGGACGTATGTGTTGGGTTGTTGGCAAACTTTGTCGTAATTTAGGTCTAAGCGAATGCAGCGAAACGGCGGTGGCATGGCTGTGTTGTCCGGAGAACACGGCTGGATCATATCGTTGTATGTGGATATGGAATGTATAGATTGGATTGGTTTGGATATGCCTATCCAAACCAATGCATAGAAATGAATATACATATGCATATTCATTTCTAGACATTTCATATCCGAATGCTTCATATGAAGCATTCGGATATGAAATGTCTAGAAATGAAACATTCGGATATGAAGTGAAATTAATGCTAATTTGTCCAGCACGTGCAGGTTAACGTTAAAGATTGTGAACCAGTTTTTGTCATTCTTCAATTAGCAGCAGGCACATTTTCTGACAAGTGCGCTTGTATTCGTAGATGTCAAGGAATATGTAATAAATCCTTGTCAGCCTGGAAAATGCTTCAGCTCAACAGGAACTTACTACGGTACATGCACACCGGGATTCGACTTCATCAATGGACGCTGCGAAGATTTCGCATCTTGTCCTCAATTAACAATCCCTGCGGGAGCGGTACCGCGTTCCCGTCGGCACCGCGTTCTGTGTGCATCCACGGAACAAACGCCGAGTTTTAGCAATCCAGACGTGCATTTATGTCAACCAGTGTACTGATCTGACCATCTGCGGAGTGCGGACCAGGGACGTGATTTGATACAACTGGAAGCTACGTATGTCGCTGTCCGTTACCGGGTTATCTTAATGCTCATGGTACACGATTTGGGAAGGTGACGCAGTAGTACAGACTACAGAGCCGGCGCACAATAAATCAACGCCACATTCAGTGTGAAAGGTCCAAACGTTCCGTAAAAATTGTCGCCAGTCGTGAATTACTTCAATCAAAACTGTATAAGAACTGCAACATTTTATATTGGTTGGAAATGTGTTTGTCACTGGTAATTTTCGAAATTAAGCATCGTATCTTATTATGCCTGTGATGGAACGCTATGCCACAAATATCTGTGTTGCTTTAGCGATGAACAAGTGCGAAGCCTCCGTGTGCAGTGACCAATTCAGGAATCGTATCGGATTAACGGGATCATACTCCTGCAAATGCGCTCCCTGCCTGCGAATGCGCCCGTCACTCATGGGACTTGCGCGGACGTTAACGAATGTACCCGTAACCGGTGCCCACCAAACTCACTATACAAGAGCAGGCTAGATTCCTTCCAGTTCATTCAACCAGAAGTAGAGCTCAGAATTCAGTCAAGACCCGTGCCAGCAAGGATCGTGTACAGAGTTGGCGCCGAATCTGTCTGTATGTCTGCGACTGCCCACATGGATACCAGTTTAATGGAAGGAAAGATAAAGACTTGTATCAGTAAGTAAACATACAGTCGCTTGTCTTGTTTCTGCTGTAAACTCCCGCATCGGCCCAGACGGCCGTGATGTTACCAGTGTAATCAGCTTACCGAGCGACATTACTTAGTCTTGTATACATTTGCTGCATGTTCGTGATTGTTGCAGATGAGGGCTTTCCTTACCTGGTGTTATTATTGCAGATGTCAATGAATACACCGAAAGTTCCGTGCACTCCTGGGACCTGTTTCGACCTCCCTGGAATCTATCTGTGTGCGTATGTCCTTTTGACTACCAAGTAGCGGACGGGAAATGCATCGGCGTCAACGAGTGCCTGCAGCCCGGCATATGCATCTGCGGTGGCGGTAGTGTAATGGCTCAAACATCGCAGTATTCGCGTTCTTTAGATGGTCGAAGTTGCGTCAGAAAACTGCTTAGCACAATTGAAACGAACTTATTTTTGCAGTTTTTTTGAACAATTTCCTGAATTAACAAAGCAAATAAAAGTTTTTCTTGGTTTACCCAAACATATTGTCTTTTAAACCGGCTAGGATTCGGAGAATGCATGCTTCGACCTTGAAACTGATATCTTGCAGAGCATTCAAATTAACTAAAACTGAAGCTGAAACCGCTAAAATTCAAATCTGTAAGTTAATAGTGGCCGAGAAATCAGGCAGATCGAACTGGACATATATTTTTTTTCGACGGCAAAAGTGTAGTGGAGTGGCTCTAGTATCTCCAGTTCGATTTTCATGTGCTATAGCAAGCCAAAGCTGCGTAAAGAAACCGCCAAACACAATTAAAACAAAATTGCTGTCGCTATGTTTCGCTTCAGGTGATAACCGCAGCCAAGCAGCTGATAACTTTGAGTCTACATATCGATTCAACAGAAGGAAGTAACTACAGCAGTTAAAAATAATTGATTTTAATATCGATTACAGCACTTTACTAGCGTAAGAAAATAGTTCTGCTGGTTGAAATTTATGTTGATGAAGTTATATATATTCGAATTTTCTGAGAATATTTGCATAAAGATGAAAAAGATTCATATTGAAATGTGCAGCTAATTTATGACTTGTGAGTGGTTTATATGCAGATGGGCTTGGCTATGGGAAGCAGCCATACCGGTACATGCCACTTCACTACTTTTTTTGCTTGACATACAGAGTGCGCATCAAGGCATTCACAGGCCGTCAAACAAATTTATAAAAATTAATGATTATAGATGGCCGTGCAATTAACAATTTCTTCGTTTAACATATGTGCAGCTGTTAAAACCGTTTTTGTGAAATATTTTAATTGGTCCATTAGTTATTCGGTAAATTTACCGGAATATTCAGATTTTCCGAGGGAAATGTGGGGTGTTGTAAGCTTGATCTGCCACGAACTCTGAACAGTTACAACTATAGTATAGATTATATACGTTTTTATAGGAACAATTCGGCTCCAGTGCCCTGGATCTCTTTACACTGTACGTATGCGAGCTGAAAACCGCTACAGTGCCGGTCTGGAGAACATTGTTGCCGCGCTGAAACGGACCGACTTGACCGTGACCTTCAGTGAATTCTCTGACTAGTTCCGCATTACCCGCAAACACAATGCCTGCATGCACATTGATTGATCTAGGCGACATCCGTGCCGCTTTCAAGTCGCTATGAGACACGCCCTCCACAACGACAAAAACCGGCTTGAGAAAATTCTCCGCCAGGAAGTACGAGAAACTCAGCCGAAGGAATTGCTGCGTAACAACTTTATCCAGCTGCTCAAGGACGCGGCACTTACCGTCAGCCTTGACACCAAAATTAATGGACGACGATTCAGGATAAGTTTTCCAGTAAATCCGCCTACCAGATGGTCGTATCCGAGAAAGAACGGATTGAACTGTTCCATGAGTTCAAGATTAAGGTGTCGAGGAAGGAGGAATGGAAGGTGTCGAGTAAGAAGAAGAACAAACATGAACGCGATGAAGAGAGTCCAGAGAAGCGGAAGAAGGAGAAGAAACGCCCTCACCGCAGTCTTACTCCCGAGGAGAGACGGAAACGCCACCGGAAGAGTCCGGAGGATGATTTCGATAAGGAAACGGCATATGCGCGGATATACATTGTGACCTAATTGCTCCTTATCCATTATGCAACAGGAGAATCGCGCCGTAAATCCCATGGTTGATGTGGTGTCGATGGTTATATCCATTCCCCAACATGACGAGAGTTCCGTGTCTGTGCCTGGAAGAATTTTGTACCTTGTTGTTCGGAGAATGCGTCTCAGATACTGTGTTCGTTGTGAAGGAAGTCCGGCTCCTCAAACAGACTGTTCCATTCCAGGTAAAACATCGGTTAGAAAACACATAGGTAGCGGATAATATGCCTGCAGGCTACATAAATCGTTTCCGTAACATTTCACTGTTTTCCGTGCGGGTTGGCCCGGTGGGTTGTGGAAATGATAATGAAGATCTTCAGCATGCGCCTCCCGTTAAGTGTAACATTAGGGCTTCCATGGTCAAATAGTTTTTAAAACATGTTCTGAAATGTATTTCAAGAATCACGGCTGAATTTTAAGAAAAGTTCAAAAATAATTGCGACTGATTGTTCTTAATGTATTGGTAAAAGTTTTTTTGCTCTTGGGAATTAGTTTCAAAAAATCTTTCGTTGTTTAAAAGTTTTTGGAAACAGGGAAGTATTTCGAAACTGATTACGGAGAATGGAAACTAGCGCGTTTTTCTAGCAAAAGACCGCGCAATATCGTTTGGGTCAATAACATACTGACACTGGCGGGTCATACATTATTATGATGATGAGAGCTGTACTGTATATAATCGACTGTTTCTGTTTTCCTGCATGATTGATGGATAGCAGGTGATTATGGGTTTCCTCTGTAATAGTTTTCTAACACTGGAGGTGTAAACTGTTTTTACTGGGCAAAAGCCGACGAAACAAAATGAAGTGCGAAGGCACATACAGAAACAACCACAGCTGGAGATGAACCAAGTAGTATTTATTACACTTTTGATGATTTCAAGCGTGAACATTATTATGTTCGAGCGTAAACTATTTAACTTAGCTGCTGAGCTTTGCAGTACTGAACTGACAATGTTGAATAATTGCGACATAAACACTCTAATAAAACATAAACTTGAGAACATAAACTTTAATTTACACAATCAGGAAGAGCTCGTCCAATTTATTACAATCACAAGTACTGGAGATGTTGTAATAACAATGTACGTGACAATATCAGTGTTAGGAAAACGTAGTGTAGTGGCGCCTGCGTTCTTCCAGTAAAATATGGCTTGTGCTTGTACTGCATGCGTCAGTTAACATTGACAGTGCGTTGTAAAAAGCCTACAAGTTTAGAAACCTATGGTTTAATTTTTTTAGTCTGTGAACATGTATGTTTTAGTGTTGGCTACCAAAATTAAAATGATAACTAAACTTAAAAATTATGCAAACCACAATTTACCCGATGTTAACGCATTTTGGAACTTACTAATTGTTTTAACATCGCGTTTTTTTGACCGAATTTCATGTCATTTCCCGATTTGGACATTTTCTGTTGCGATGCTCCATTCCACCTTCGATATAGCAGTTTCTTTATTTCGATGCCGGGTATGGTTTTCGGACAAGTTATGACCTAAAAGACTGCTCACACTGGTAATGCAGATACAAGCAAACCGTAGTGAAATGGCATGAATCTCTACACGGCACTTGCTGAGGTACTGCAGATCTAGAAAAGTATTATGTCTGTGCAATCAATAATTCCATGACCACTGGTCTGCATTTTTATGATCATGGATTTACTCCAGAAAAGCTGTACATTGTTAACGGTAATCTTTGTTGCGAAAATGACTCGTGAGATTGTTATTACGGTGCCAAGAAAATATAGTTCGCATTAGAAGCATAATTATTATCCCAAGTCAGCCTCAACGGGATTCATTTGGCAGTGTTTTGCAACGGAAGCGGCGCTGGTGGCGTGCAAGTGCACGTTAGCGGCGGGATAGAATGTTTTTGACGGTTACAACACTGACATTTTGCCCCGCAGCCGACATGTCAACAACGGAAAATCATTAATTACAACCGGCATGAAATTAGTCGCATAAAAAATGGACAGGCAGAGTGAAATACTTAAAACTCGGTTAGAGCTGTGCGCTTGGATAACGACGTGCAAAGATCTCATTAATCACATGTCTACTCAATAGAAAAGTAGGAGAAAATAGTAATAAATACGATTCAAGTGGCGTAACGAGGAAAGTCTGGAAGAATTGTCGAGAAATACCGTTGGGCACTTTGTTCTAATTTTAAATAACTGCTGAAGTTGTTATTGTTTAACCTGTTTACCATGGAGTTGTAGACAAAATTGTACGCATCCAAGATTTCGTTCACTGGTGACTACTGGACAAAGTTAGTCGTATCCAAAAATGCCGATTCTTGTTTTATTTTGGAAAAAAGTAGGCCATAAAATTATGTTATACCGCGCTTTGACTGATTTATACGCTTGATTTGTGAAATTTGCATACGATCACAGTGGTGTGGTCCTGGCTGGCAGAATACGGTATTTCACGCTTAGAGAGAGTGTTCTGACTGGGAAACTTCTGGCAATGCAAACTAAATGCGGCACTGATAATAAATTGCCATAAATTATGTTCTAGGCATTTCCTGCGCGTTATACATTGTTTTTGCGATGTACGGGTGAATACCCAGTGCCCTTGATGCATTTCCGAGCGTTGTTCCCTCATGCTAGTGCCGAGCGGTACCACCCTGGGGTGAGTGTTCTCCGGAAAAATGTAAATTAAATTTCTTCAGACATACATCTTTGTGCGTTTTGACACCACCGTAAAAACTCTAGACTTGGCACATTCTTTGGTTAGAAGTATGCATGATTCGTAGAAGAATTTGTCGAGCGCGGGTGGCACATATAATACAGTTCGGATCACAAGCACACTCTGTACTGTCATAAAAATTTCGTAGTTTGCTACAAGCTCTACATGTTTTCACCGGAAGAAAGAGTAGTCATAATTCGAATTGAATTATATCATTTAGTGGATTGTTTGTGAGGTCCATGGTTGTAAATTTATCTATTTATACTTATTTTATCACTCGGTTACAGTTTGGAGAAAATAATTTTGATTCAACTGATTTGCGTTCGCTGACATTTTACTAAAATTGCCGATAAAAAACTCGGCCCATGGATTGTTTTCATTTCGTTAAAGTCTTACAAAAAACACTCCTGATCGTTCTGGCTTTCTTCTGAAGATCACTTCGTATTACTGTTTAATGTGTGTCAAACAGCCGCTCTGTTAATATAATTGTTGTTGAGGGGTTGCAAAAGCCACTGTTCTACCATTCACCCTGTACATATATGTTCTGGACTTTGCAGTTGGTTTGTGTAGAAGTGCCATACACAGTGCACTGTCAAAGATTGTAAATCTTATGTTTCGAATGAAATTGAGTCTTCTTGAAACAGTACTAGCACCGATTTGAACTGTTTCGCTTGTTTTTTTGGTGGATGGTACTGCTAACTGGTTGCTGGTAAACGCGCAACTTTACAGACATCTTCTTTTTTGCAGATTGCAGTTGTTCAAGAAGTTTGATTCCTTCCGTGTGCTGTTGATCTGGTCTGCATGCGACGGTGATGGGAGCGTGGGCTGGGTACCACAGGATCTGGATGCACATAATCTATTCCGCCAGGTAAGCACCGATCGGTAATCATGCACACATTCCTTACAGCAGTGTTGAGTTTATAAATGGTGCTTTTGTGAGGAAATGAAATAGTTTTCCTTGAGTTTGAGGTTTATCTCATGGTTAATGTTCTGTCATCCTTGAGATTAAATTACCAGGTTAAATGAGCAGTGCTGAGGATAAGTCAGTGTAATGTCACCATGAATACTGGACCCGGTTCCAAAAATGTCCGAAATCCACTGCCTGTGTGTGATAAAAACGGCAGTCGATTCTATGCTGTGTAGAAGTCGGGTTAGTTTTGATTCTTTCTGAGGACGCCGAACAGCATGCTGTTTCACTTCCGCTTTCGCACACTGTTTTATTGCAAACTGAATGCTGTTTAACCAACATGAAGGGACTTTCGAGCTGGCGCCTGCAGCACCGCCGCTGATTGGTTGCACGTGTCCATTCGTACGCAGCACCTCTGGGCCCCCAGTACCTGTCGGCCCTCTCGTTCACTCAGTGCTTGCAGGTGCGCGAATGAGAGACTGATGCGCGTACGTTATTGGCTGTCTCATGTCTCATGCCTGCCTCTTGCCTGTCTCACATAAGCTGCAGTTCTTAGGCACTGTTGTAAGAATCTGATGCTAACAGCATCAGACAGACACAGAAAGCGACACATGCAAAATCTACCGTAGGAACCGGGGGAACGAATGTAGATGACCTTTTGCGGAAGTGCGTCGTGACACTCTGCTGCAAAGAAAAGGGTCAGGTTTTGTGCAATTCTTCCCGTATTTTGTTTTAACGGGTTTGGTATTGATGAGTGACAGTATTAACGGCATACTTAACTATCTATTACATAGAAAGCAGCGAATTGGACTAATTACAATAATGATCGTGTACGAAAGCAGGTTTCAACGAGAAAAGCCGTTTCCAATCAGCGGTTCGAAGGTTACCTCGAAATCTGTTTAGCTGGTTACAATGTAAATTGTGGTGTCGTATCTTATTATTACCTGCAACGTGCTACGTTTATTACTAGTACAATCTTGTTTTGATAAACTTTGGCGAAATGTTTTCTGTACTCGAGTGTTCTTCCGTATTCTTTGACGTTTATACGCAGATTCCCTTTTTTCTGCATTCCTTGATGTATTTTTGTGGTTATGTATGTAACTAGTTTTCTGATTTATATGTACTGTACGCGATCGATGAAATGACACGAAAATTTGCCCTACCGCACACAACACCCCAGCGGGACTGGCAGTGTGATGAGTGCGTATAGGCAGAGTAGAAATATTCGGCGCGCATGTTACCGAATACACTACTCTGCGTGCCATTTCAGCGTCCGCGTACAGTATCATTGTGTTTAATTGCCTGAAACAGTGCTCCGCTGTTTGTGGCGTGTAACCAATAACTATGACAGTACGAGTTCCGATAAAGTTTGTTAATTGTAACTTGTAAGTACTAAGTAATAAGTATGGATATGCGGTATGTCGTAGTGAGGTGGCTGTACATGGGTTAAATATACCGCCGACATAGTGAAATGTACTGGTTTACCAAAGATATCTACTTCGAAGTTCGAACATGTTCTGTCAACATCTTTTTCGTTTTTACTTAGGGCTACGTTGTTTGTCCTGGCTAGACTCTATATTTTGCTTGTTTGTTTCTTTGCAGTGCCAGCTAGGTGCTGAATGGGAAGCTGGCTCGTTTGTTGGCCACTTGACACCGCGAATCGGAAGTGGCGTCGCCGGCCTCCTCGGTCCCCGTTTTGGCGTCTGCTGATATTACACCGTCGCGCAGTGGCGCCCAGTCCGCCCGAAATCCATTCAAAACTCGGCCGTCCGATAAACGTGTACGTTGCATAAAATGCACGTAAAGAAACATATAATATAGATTTAAGACACTTGTGTTGCATTATACCGAATGTTACGATTGATTTTCTGATTTTGTTCAGCGAGAGGGAAATTGCTACATGTACAGATTTGGGCATGCAGTTGGTGAAATGCTGATTTGTCGTAGTTTACGGGCACAGTGGTGTTTGTCGACTGTGAACGTGCATACATCTAAACAAATTACCGGTAACCAGGTAGTCGAACCAGTTTCTTTAAGGAGTTTGTTACATACAATTTTTTTAATTCGAGCAGAAGAAAAGTAAAAAGCTGGCGTAGTTTTGCGAATTTTATATTCGATAGGCAAGTCCAAGTCTGGAAAAACTGTTCATACAGGGCGAAAACATTTACAGTGAAAATGTTTATCTGGAAAATTTAATACTTGAAGAAAACTTTCAACCAGTTTAATTTTTGATTAAAACTACATACCAGTTTTCTTTTTTTTTACATCGTACTAGCATTTTATTCATAAGGGACGATTTAGTGTCACATTTGCCAGATAAACCGGAAGTGTCCGTCCTCCCCATCGCAGCGCACTGCCATGCATAATTAATTTGGTAGTGGATAGCTGTTTACATTGGCGACAATTATAAATAAGCAGCGAATTGCTGCGGGTTGGGAGATGGTATCCGTCAGGTGGTTCCGGTGTAAATATTGTGCCGGGTTGGGCGATGAGTTTCGTAGATTACTGTGGAAATTTACTTCATTTTCCTCACCTGACTAGTTTCTGAGAAAGGCTAATTCATCAGCGTTCGCTGAATGTACATTCAAATTGATCATGATGCTATCATGCTGTACCTGTACTGACAAGTGAGTTGCTGTTATGTATACACAACCATGCATGGTACTATAATTTCCGTGCATAAGGCTGGTTGTTAGCAAGATGCGATTGGATAAAGGATTGGATTATTTCAAATTTTTTCCTGTGTGTAGAATGACATATTCTTACCGCGACTCTGTGAATGAAAAATGGATTTCCACACAATCTGATCCAGATCAGCGAACGTTCGCTGGCCGGTATGGAACAGTCAATTATGGATACCAAGTTCAAAGAACCACGGCGAGAAAAGTTCGCACAATCCAGTATCTTTTCCACGTACTCTCACCACTCTGCACCCATTCCGCCTCCCGTATACACGAAGTTTTTTATAGTTATTAGTTATTTTGAGTAAGGTTTGAAGAAAACTTGGATCATAAATCTATAGCCACTCTGAGATATCGACTGCCACTTTAGCAGAAATGGCCTTGGTATATATGTATTCTGCCACCGGCCGTCTCACATGTTTCGGGCTACGCATATATACATGTATTTATGTATATGGTGAAAGCTACTGACTTTGCCCAAAAGTATGCAACGGGATTCATAGCTACCGTAGATTATGTTGCGCAGGAAAATATTTACACTGGAAATTTTTATTTTGAAGAGGAATTTTCGAATCCAAGAAATGACAAACCATTTGCGCATGTTTCCTTTTATCGGAAACGCTGTCTGCCAGTATATAGCTAGTAAATACTAGGATAGCGCAACCATAACTAGCAGGAGATACTTATACGTGTGAACAAAATGCACAGAACACTACCTGCACTTTACACATATGACAAAGTTTGTGTAGACAGTGTAGCAATACATATTGCATCATTTGTTTTCTATGTATTATATTAGTAATATGTATCGAAACAGAGTTTGCAAACAAAGTGGGATGACCGCATCGGTAAAATATATGCATTTTTTTTGCAAAAATTGACAGTACCACAATGCTTAAAAGGTATTCTGCTTTGAAAAACACGGTCATTGAATTGCAATACTGTGATTTTTAGTGATGTGAAGAGCATCCTGCGGTCCCTTAACTAATTACAGCCCTCGCGGAAGCCGGCCCGGTTGTCTTGGAAGAAACGGTGACCACACTGGACAGGAAGTCGCACCCCGCAGCCATGTTGTCGCAATTGGTGTTGCTGATGCGCCATCGATCTGTGCTCGCATTGATGAATTAAGACCAAGTTCTACCGTACGTACGGATTGCTGCGACGAGATGTTACATATGAGGACTACCCGGCGCACTGGTTTGCTGCAGAACAGGACAATTTTTTTGGTTTTAGCGAGTTTATGAACTGAACGATACACGTGAAAAACAGTGGCAGAATCGCTTCGAAAATCTGGAGCCTTTTGTAGTTAAAACTGAAATTTCACCATGGAACGTTTTATTCTGATTTAGGCAGACTCTGTATGGATCTGAAAGCTGTGATCCACGAGCATCAAAAGAGCAGCGTTCTATGTTCAAGCCGAATGAATTGTCGGACTTTTCAGCTATTACCGCACGGAATCTGAATAAATTAACGTTAAGTTTACTGAATAAAGTATTTTGAACGATCTATCGATTGTCCAGTTGGTAGGAAAATTTGCTGCAGAGCCTGAGTTTATGGAACAGCAGAACGTGCCCTAATAGGAGCATTAACTGTATGGGATACCATCCCTCTGGAAATTTATAATAGGTTTATTGCTGTTTGTGTGTGAAGTCTGCCCATTGACCGTATCATGGATGTTGCTTTTCGAAAAGAAAAAGTGATCGTTTCGGTGCCTGGCGGCAGTGGCATACCTCATGTAGAAGTAATCCTTCTCTTTCACATGTGTGATTGGCTGGTACCATAAATAATTCTTCCCGATTCTGAGATAAAAACAAATAGCGTCTGCGGTATATACATGGTTTTTCACCCAGTTTAAATATTGAACTATGTACACGAACTACCACAATGAAAAAAAACAAATATTGAACTACCACAAATAATGATTAAATCGTACAACAAGCAGTTTCTCCATTCATCCTGAGCGCTGAAGTAGTAAAGACAATAATGGCTCGAAACTTCCTCGATCGAGGATCGGCAAAAATACCATGTTGTCCGTCCGTAAATCGTCGATGACACGACTTCAGAAACAAATCAAAAAATGGCCCAGTCAGGCGTGAATTACTACGGTGTGGATAAAGGGGCAGCGGCAAATCTAGCAACCAAGCCAACGGTGTCGGGACTGCCGCCTGGGGAGACACTACGGCACAGGAAAGACATTGAAAGTGATACATGTACGAGTACAGCATTTATTTTCGACCGTTTTGGTTGGTACAATTTAGTAACAATTTAAAATTTCTTTCTTCAAATATCTGTAATTATGGTTCTGCGATTATCCAATCAGAATTTCTGAATTTGTTTTGTTCGCCCCTTGGTTCAGTGCGAGTCAGTGCGATTACGTAAACACACAGACCCCTCCTGCAAATGGCAACTTTTGCTTTTTGATTGAATCACGGCGCCATCGCGTACCTTTCGCGACTTGTGGTCGTTTCGACGTTAAGGCCTAAAGGAACCATGATCAAAAGTGCCATTGGACGATGGGACGCCGTGGACGTTAAAACGGAAAGTGGTACAAAGCAATTCGGGTATGTCGTGGATATTGACGGAGACGGTCTCGTGATTGATTTCGGAAATGGTCCCCCAGTCTCCATGCCTTCGGACAGAATCCGTCAGCCTCGAACTACATCCCGCAGTATTCATGGCTTAGTCAGCAATCGTCGTGGAAGTGTGGAGAATCACCCCGAGTATAACTGGGAGGCAGCTGTGCAGACCTCCCCAAATGCTCCTTACACTTGGTACCCAGCTCGAGTGTTGTTGCGCAAGGAACACATGAACTTTATTCTGGTGGAGATACTGATTCACGATCACAAACAGGAATATGTCTTGCCCCTGGATCATGTTCGCAAACCTTATAGTTTCAAGAACTATCTCCACTGTCAGCCCGCTTACGCAGCATTCCGCAAACTGCGCTCTCCCGTACCCAAGGAGTTTGTTCTGGATGATCGGGCGCGGACGTTGTGGATGGAGGAAGTACCTCACAGGAAGATCATAGATCTCAAGGAGGGGTTCTTGTATTATCTGCTGGATATTGAAGGCAAACCTGCAACTGAGGACGCACCAGCGGAACAGGTAAAAGGAAAAGCATATTCTGAAGACGAAAGCTCAGCATGCGAACGAAAGCGAGCCCTGGCTTTGAGCTTTCGAATAGAATTTAAAATGGAAGCGTAATTTATTTTCTTACGAACCGGTTCTATCTTCTGTACTTCAAGGTCTTGAATAATGCTTGCTAAAACTTATTTGTCGTTTTAATTTATTTCAGCTGTGTCTACTGAAAAACACAATGGAGCTGTTCAAACAAGCGGACAGATCCATTGCAAACACCAATGAGAACCCTGCCACAGGAGGCAGCGACAAGTGCCCCGATATCAACGAAACGATTCCGCTGGAAATTCTGCTAACAATCTTCAAGTTCTTGGACACAGAACAGCAAGCTCGGGCGCGGCGCGTATGTATCAAGTGGAACGCTTTGTTGGACTTTCCCGAGATTGTTAATGATGTGCGTATTCCGTGCCCGGAAGAAGTGAGGGAGGGCGCAGGAGACGCGGACCGCAAAATCGCTGCATGTGTGCATAAGAGCATTTCCAATCGATCGCAAAAGCTTACCTTAACCGGTTGCGGTACGTTTCGAGTCTTCCACATCATCGCCGAATTACTGGATGTTGTGCGGGCTCGACCTTTTCAGACGCTGGTTCTTTCCGATATGGAACAGCCGTTTTGTCACTATTACCAACTTGATCGTCTACCAGAAGAAACTCCTGTTTTCGAACTAGACAGGGGGTTCGGGGATATTTGCCGGTATATCGTCTTCGATAACGTTAAGATTGCTGATATTGACGGCGGTTTTGTAAATGCGCCCCAGAACGATTATAAGTGTCGGGTACCGGAGAACTGTCTGAGCATTCACATTGTTAGCGGAAGAATTGACATCCAATCTCCCAGCAGATCGTGCGACTTTTGGAATCTTTTGGAAGAGCATTGCCCGCCTGTGGATCTAGAGTCCAGCGTAGTGCCGGCTGCTTTCCAGACTGCCGCGGTCATTGGTCCTGACGATGAAGAAGGGCACACGTTACGGAACGACATCAGTCAGGTACATAGACCGTTCTGTTCTGCCCGTAGCTCGGCGTATGGCATTACTGCTCTGCAATTTGTTGCGGAGGTCGCATACCTGGTTTTTTTGGCGACAAGTGACAGTGTCGGTGTTAAAGGTGTTCTACCTGATTTATATAGATTTTATATGGATTTGAAAGTTGTAATCCCCGAGCATCAAAAGAACGGCGTTCCATGTTCAAGCTGAGTGAATTTCCGGACTTTTCTGCCATCAACGCACGGAGCCTGGACAAAATAACGCTAAACATACTGGATAAAGTGCTTCGAATGAACTATCATCCACTGACGTGAGAATTTGCTGCAGATCCAGTGGTTGTGGAAGAGTAGATTATGTCCTTGTAGGAGCTAGTGCAATGGATATTTCCTGATCCTGCAAAAGTGTCGCTTTGGCTTTTTACTGTTTATGTTTAGTGTGCGCATTCACGAATTTTGTTTTCCGAACGGGGGAAGTGCTCCCAGTTATTAATTTTGTCGATGTCGCATTGCAGTGACTGGGATTCACTGACCGTCTCAATGACAGAACCATGATACTTTCGTTCCTTTTTGGTTTCTGTTAATCGATTACAATGATTAATGTTGCCAGTTACAATTGCCGTTATAGAAAAACACTGGAGAAAAGTTGCATTCGTTCACTGCGAAAGGAGAATAAACCAACAAGGGCAAATTCATTTTTTTCAGATGTACCAAAAGCACACAAATACTGAAATACCTAGCTGATTTCGCATCACGTTACTCAATCATCCGGAAAATTTATTATAAACACAGTATTTGAAATATAACCCGAAGGTACACATGATCGTTTCGACGAAACAATTGACCGAAAAAACCCTACCAAAAAGGCCCATAGAAATCTGGCATCAGCATAAAGAAATGCAGATAGAAGCAAAACTCTGTCCTTCACAAAATTAGTAAGCATCCGACTATACACAACAACAAAACAATAATGCGGAGAGAGAAAAAATACCATCAAAAACTGCTCTGGTCCAGTAATAAACAAAGTACAAACAACATCCTCCCGCATCAAACCTAATCAAATTGGACGCCACATCCGTCTTCCCAATGGCTGCGCGCAAATACATGCCCGACTCCCGGTATGCACCGTCACATGCCGGAACAATGCAGTCCGGAATTTGAAAACACAGCCATTATCTGGTAATCGTAGTGTAAGCTCAAACTCCCCGTTCTTATGCTCCGTCTTTGTTGCGCTTTGATTGATGGGTGCTGTTAGTGGACGAGCATCTTTCTTGTGGTGCCGTTGTAGTTGTACTGATTCGGTTCGTGAAACAATAAGCAAAATGCGAAACTCGCTCTCTCTCATATCAGCCTGCCTTCGCAGCCCAAAAGCCATAAAACTGTCACTCAGGTAGTCTGACCTGGGATGCGGCTCATATAGCTGGGCCTGCGAGGCTGCGCATAAGACCATTTTGAACCGGCAGGTCGGCTGTGAAGCCAGTCTTGTCAGCCTTCTAGGCTGACAAGGCAGTCTGCTATGGTAACCGTAGAGAAGTTTCGCACTTGGGCTAATATGCATGCTTAACAGGGCAGGTTGAACATAGGGACAAATTGTTTATGGAGCATGTGTCTGCTTGTGAATCTGTTGCAGGTCGAACACGGATGGCGGCACATCTGGGAAAGCATCCCTATGCACTGGCACCATGCGGATCAAGTCTGTGTGGAGTTTCTGTTGCAGCATCCCAGCGATCTTTTGCCAGAAGGACAGCGTCCATCTGGAACGACATGACGCTTCCAGAGTAAGCTTATTCCACTGTACAGGGATTCGCAAATCATTTAGTTACTGTTGACTGGGGAAACTTGAAGAGCGTAAAATCTGTGTTTAACGAAAAGTTCCTTTATGTTTTTGAGGCGATACCGTGATGTCGTTGCGCCCAGACAGTTGTGGTGACCATCATGTGTCTTTTCTCTGCTTTTCTCTGTGTCTGCGCTGTCGTTATGTTTTGTTTCTTTTTGGTCGTGTTAGTTGGTAATGATGTGTCTGCTGCTTTAAGTAGGGGATTCCCTAGTGTCTGCGGACAATAAACAACCTATTACTATTATAAGTGTCAGAACTCAGAACAGTGTTGGCGCTTCCCGCATTATTCACAGTTTGCAGCGGCTTTAACGGCGAGCATCAGGAGTGGTCCGAGTGGATCTTTGTGCGAGGTTCTTGGTTGATATAGCGCTGGTGTCGCTTAATAAATTGCGTAATGTAGTTCTTATTGATTTCTAACATAATTTGCATCTATGATTTTCCTGTTCCAACAATGTAAAATGATGCAGCGATGTGCTTCCTGGTTCGATAATTTTGCAAGCGCTGATATTTTTTACCGGTCTCTCTAACGGTCGAAAAGTTGATTTAGAACTACTGTTTACATAACCTGTTTACTGTTAACCTGTTTACATAACCAATTATTGTTATAGTTAGTCGAATTCGCTGCTTTCGGATCATAATCACGTCGTTAGCACTGTCAACCGTAAAGGTCAAACCCATGAAATCACCAGCGGTCGGATGCCGCAAAATGCGGACTTATAATTAACACTTTAAAATTGTCATTGGTCGGTTGCAAACGTGGACATTGTTGGAAAGTATCGTGGTGGGAACTTGACTCTGGTGAATTCGAACATAGTCCATATTTTCTACTTATTAGGTATGTCTGGTACGTCCGGCAGCAGGTACATTTCGACAAAATTAATTTTTGCATTTGCCGAACAAGAAAAACTAAAGAAAAAGCTTTGAAAATTAAGAATTAGCTCAAAACCGTTTTATTGCAGTTCTGTAGTTATGTCTTTTTCTGGTTTAGGTAATTAAAAAAATTTAGCGCGATTTCGCATTTAACAACTGACAGCATTTCGCAACTGACTTCTTAAAATCTTCCGGAACTTTGGTCGTCTCCAACAGCCAAAGAATGCCAACAACCAGAAGATGTCAGTCGACAGCTGGTTATATACGAGCGCAAAGATTTTCCAGTAAGTAAGAGTGTATCTGCCACGGCTTCCACTTTGAAGGCCTTCACTTCAACGGCAAATGGATAAAACGACACCCGATCCGGATGATAAAGGCGAACAAGTGGCCGTTTTTCTCTTTCAACACGCAATGCATGATAGACAACAGCAACAATATGGCCGCCGAATCACCATGGTAAAAGTTCGATTCCCAAAAAGTAGTTTTACAACAGAAAGCGGCAGCTGATAATGAATATGATTTGGAACCTATACTAACCACCTCTAGCAGTAGCACATTATTTTGGACTTACTTATTACTGAAAGTATGGACTTACTAAAAGCCACTGCACTACGATTCCATCGAATTGTTCTGGTTAATTATCCACACTGTTTTATCAAGAAGAAAAAATAAACGGTTCCAAGTTTCACACATGCGAAAGTTTCTCTCTGCTGCTGAATATCGATTACTTTTTTTCTTCAGATTATAAATACGATAAGTGTTCTTGATGGCCAACTGACCGATTTGGTTAGCAGTTTGACCTTACAAGTGTCCGATTCCGTAGCGTAGGAAAACTGAATATTTTAAGAATACAACATGTTTACATTTTAGGGCACTCAAATATTATCAGCGTTAATTTTTTTCCGTAAATGAAAGCGGAACGGAGAAGGTTCTGCAGGACTTAGTATTCTTAGTACACGATTGGAATCGGTAACACAATTCTGGATGGCCGCTGGATTGCAGTAACTATTTGCAGGTACCAGTACCGTACCCTTAACGAGATCAATAAAATCCCTACTAAACAACAATTAAAATTGTTTGCTCATTCGGTAAATTTGCTGACAAGTTGGAGGTACGACTCATAATTCCGACGCATGGCTGCCAACATCGACGAAAGTGTTGGGTATTAAACGATTACGATTAATTAATATGATACAAAACTTGTACGAACCCGGTCAACGAAAACAAGTGCTCGGTCGTGTAATACGATGATATTGGTCATTGGTTGGATCGAGATAAGTGTTCGGAGCAACTGTTCGGTAAAGTACGTATCCACGGTGACCATGCTGCTCACTAGACTGGGGCAAACGAGAGACAACTGGTGTTCCAGCTAGGGGGCAAACGATCGAGATGGTCAAATATTGTGCCGGAGAACGGCATTATAAGCACGATACATGCTGGTTTTAGACTTTGCTCTGGTATTTTGCTGCGTGGAATGTGTCCAATCTACAGTTCGGACATCCACATCTGTACATGTAGTAGTATTAATTCAACCTTTGGTTTATTCAGTTTGATGGAAACTAGCTTATTTATGCGTACTTCAGTCTATAATACTTTATATGTACGGGTTCCCTACTTTGTTTCCCTAACGTCACATTCTCTCTGCATATGTACTGCTTGTTACGTTACTGACGTACGTTTTGAAAATTAAAGTTTCATGTAAATACAACAGTAAACTTTTTCGTCGGATCACAAGGCTCATTCAGTGAACTATCGAAATCATTAGAAGTAGTCTCAAGGAAAGAAGGTCTCATAGGTAACGTTAGAACACATTCGGTCCCAGCATAACACCAGAAATTCGTCCCGCCTACTGTAGTGCCTGGTAAATCACAAAGGATGCATTATAATTAATTCTTGGCATACCCTAATAGTATACCTTCATAGTATACGCTTAGTCCCCCCAGTGATTAATCCAGCCTGTGTGGAAATCGGTCTTGAAGAGAACATTACTCAAATTATACGCCCGATAATTTCGAAGCAAAGTTTTCACATGGTGGTTAAAGTGACCTCTACGGGTGATGGGGCCACATCTGAGCATCCGCGACCAGCTCCCGTCAGTGGTGAATCGACCCAGTATGCTGAAGCTTTACTCTGCATTATATATGCATTAGAAATCGGGACGTTTACAGTCCATGCTGATTGGTACATTAATTTTAATCAGTTCGTAAATCTGTGTAGGTGCATGCCCAGTGCGCTTAATGTTTTTCCGGAGCGTTGTTCCCCATGCCGGTGTGCCGTTTCCCGATGTTGCCTCCGACGCCGTTCAACCAATCGGAGAATGATGTAAGCAATCTATTAGGGTTGGCCGTTATCTCACGCGTTATTGCCTGCAGTCCTCTCGCCCCTATTGGTCTTTGGCAGTTCCAAGACGTCGGCAACAATCAGGACACTAAATTCCTCCGCCGCTTCAAACAGACCCTTAATCTCTCTTTGATCTTATGCAGAGCGGTACCACCCTCGGGCGAGACAGAATGTCGACAGGGTCTATCTAGAAGTGGAAATTTCCAGCGGAAATTTAAATTTCCAGGTGAATTTGAACTTGAATTTTTGAATTTGACTGGAAGGTCATTTCCTATACCTGGAACCATTAATTGGCTAAAAATTGGAAGTACAAGGCAAAACTATTTCACATACATGGAAGTATACTAGTCCATGAGAATTTGGCTTCCGTGACCTGCCCAGAATGTCTGTTTCTTCATACTTCAGATGCACACATGTTCTCCTTTTATACCACGGTGAAAAATATGTGGACTTAACATGTTCGGGGTTAGAACTTGATTTGCGAGTAACTCATAGAACGGTGGCACTGAATCGATTGTCTGTTCTGTTGACGCTGTAGTAGTATGCGTAGTCTCAAAATTTCGTTGTTTCCTGAAACTCCACATGGTTTACCGGAAGAAGGAGTCATCAGCATTTAATTTTAGATAGTATAGTTTAGTCAAAACTATTGTCTTTAACGTCTAGTCGTCTACTGAAAGCTTGTTTTGGTAGTTTTCGTTGGTGTGGACTGTTGTGTCGAAGGTATTTTTAGATATGCGAAGGCAGTGAATGCAGATTGTATTAGCTGAGGCTCTACCTGTAGTAATACTGCGGAAAACGCGTACCCCGCCCTTGGATTTAGTTTGTTTTTATGCCTAGTATGAGGATGAAAAAATCTTGGTAAATGTTCTTCGGATTGCAGTTTGGTATATTGTACATGTGTTAAAATGCCGCAGATGACCTTGTTAACAGGATGTGAAAGGTATTCTACAATTCAAAGCCAGTATTCTACCATTCTTTCTTTTGTGACAACAACAATTGTGTTTCGTGTACACGTCGTGCACTGAAAGATAGAAGCATTTCCAGTTTTAATAGTTTATACCTCGATTCGGTTTAATTATTTGAGAAATAACGTTTGAAAATTTCCAGCTATTTGCTTCTCTGGTTATTTGTTGAGAACTTTGCTGATATCTCTTTCCAGCTTGCAGTTATTTAAGAAATTTGTTTGCTTCCGTGTGCTTGTCTGCGGCGGTTATGGGATCGTGGGCTTGGTACCAACGTTACTTGCGTAGCACCAATCATAGCCCGGAAGTTGCATTTTTTACGTGGTGTATTTCAAAGCAGTTTTATCGTTTCCAGTCCGGAATGGTTCAGGTTCAACATTTTTTGTCATATTTATGCGAACTTATCTGCAGAATATTTACTTGTTAGTTGAAACAGTGAAAAATTTAACTGCCGACTGTAGAGAAACAATTGAAAACTGTTCAATCATTACACCAACAGTGCATTGTAGTGGTTATCGTTTAATACATGATACAAAAAGACGAGAAATTAAGGATGGGAAGTACTATTGCTGTGTACTTAACTGCACCAGTACTGCAGTTGTAACTTGTAAGTACGACAGTTGCTGCCGCTTACTCGTTAACTTTGGCACTTCCATGCAGAAAAAAAGGATGACAGCGAAACTTTAATCAAACGCATTGGTCTGCCATACAAAAGCCATGCCATAAAAACACATTGATTTGTTCCTAGGCCGAGCCGAAACCAAAAGAACTTATCGTAAGAAAAACTATTGTACGATTCGATCCAATTGAAGCGAAAAAAACGCAATCAAAAGCAACAAAAGAACGCACAAAAATTGCTCCACAAAGACAAATGGCGATAGCCAAAAATAGGTACGGCATTAAAGGAACTTGTCATACTGCCGAACTGTTGAGAATGAGATCGCGAATGGCTTGCTGGATGCGCTTCAAATGGCCAATTTTGGTTATACCCAGGTCCTGAAAAAAAGCATGCTAAACAAGTCAGGATGATGCACCAGTAAGTTCAAAGGCACATCAAGGAGCATTTCGAAGGAACTACCGAAAGCCGCTGCACTACGATTTCTAGCGAATAACAGTGTGGTGTGGAACCGTGTATCTGCTATGCAGATACAATTGCAACTCCAGTTTTTTCAGCTTATTAAAATGTATATATAAAGAACCTGATATCAGCTTCAAACTGACCGCCGCTGCATCAAATGTTCACAAAACAAGAATGACAAGCCATACTTAACACTTTTTTTATAATTCGTTCCAATCACGGAAAGCGATAGCTTAGATATATATAGCCCGGTCAGTGCAACTTAAGAAGACCAAAACGCTTCCCAACAATTTTCGAAAGCAGTGTCTAAAATTACCGTGTAAAATCCCAAACATGTCTCATGTTTCAAATTACATATCACCTTAAGAGAACTAATTTGCACAATTTTCAAGCACATCTTGCAGAGTGATATGAAAACCTGCATGAATGGACATTGTATAACATCAAAAAGATGACGGTTCCTATTTGTGTTTCTAGGCCATATTCGCTTAAACTTTCAAAACGTATGAATGTAACGCACAGGACGGGATGGGGGGCCTGCACTGCAAAATCGAGAGAAACAAGCAGTCTGACCCTTCCCGCGCTGGCTATGGTCTTACACAGACGGTATCCCGTGCATGCGAGGATTTCCAGTATTGCCAGAGCTTGGTGAAAGAGATTCAAGATTTTCACATGGATGATGTAAATCATCGCTTCCCTGTTATCGCCTGCAAGTGAGTTTCTCTACATACCGTGGTTTAAATAACACGTAACAGTATTTTCATGAATAAACGCCAGTAATGACCTTCGTGCACTTTTAATCAACTCGAATGCGGCAGTTTTTTTAGAAGCGTTATATCTAGGCACGATTAAGTATATCGTATTTACGAGGTGCAAGCACTTTCAAAGTATTGCAAATGACCTTGCAGCTTAGGTCCTACAGGCCCAGCTCAGTGAGATTATTTGCTTATTACAGAAGTACTTTAACCTTTTGTCTCCAATGAGAGAGTGCAAGAGTACACAGATGACAGGACTTCAGGAAAATTAAAAATAAAATATTTTTTCGGCACTGTCAACACTACTGTCAGTTTGGTTCGTCATTACGCATAACCTTTCTCTAAATGTTTCTAAAGAGCAGACGTTTTCCTACAAAACATATTTTTGCTGGAGTGCCTTAATTACTCTAATAACGGCCAATATTGTTTTTTCCTTCTATAGAGTCTGTATATCTAACTAGCTCACGTAAGGTTTTAAAATTCTCGATACTAGTACATGGAGGAGATCGATTCTAACACATAAGCCGAAGCTGACCCAAAACACGTTTCGTTGAAACCCGAAAACGAAGACACCTGAACAACGAACTATAATATTCATGGCTCGATATAGACTGTTTAGTGCAATTCTGCCATCTTTTCCACCTTCTAATTTCTTGATATCCATATTTAGTAAACTGATGTTTCCGAGCAATAACTCGAGCCCGGTTTTGGTGCACGAAATGGAACTGAAATCGAAGCCACTTTCGCGCTTTCTAGTTGAAATGTCACGAATAATGAGAAACCGGAATACCCATCCACTAGCCAAAAAGCCTCCAGAAAGCGGACCAAAGAACCGTCAAAAGAAAGTTGTCGTAAAATTTATCGCTCGGCGCACATCAGCAAAGAAGTTTATTCGTAAATGTAGAGAAATCGTAGAGAAGTGGCATATCATTACTGCCACCCATGTGCATACGTATCATTATTGCCTACGTACTAAAACTTTTTAAAAGAAACTAAATTCCAAAAACGCGCTGTTTTTGTATATTGGTAGATTCCCACAGAACTTTTAAATTAACGGCTGCCAAATAATAACTTATCACTACGCTTGTCACCCCAATAAAATTATGCGCTAATAATTAATAATAATGAATTTCTCATTACCAGACATGCGTCCTTTTTGTGCACGAAAAAAACGGCTCTACACAACTACCCAACTATTTTCGGGTTTTAACAGTGTTTAGGATAGAAATAATAAATTAAAAAGCATATATAAAAGCCAATACACCACGCATACCATCCTATTCACAATGAGAAGTATTAGACACATTAGTAAACGTTTCGAACAAATGCCGATCGAATTTCGAAGATGCACGTGAAATACCGAATTCAGCGGTGCATAAAATGGATAGATGGAATATTAAATAATATACGCAGTGACATGAATCACTTTCGAGATACCCTGGGTAAACGGGCGCAGTAAACGTTACGCGTTATGTAAACCACGACTCTCCCGATATGATTCAAACGCGTAAAAAAAATAAAAGCCTCGGAAAAGATTACTGGGATTTCCTTCGATAGTGCACAGCATGGTCCCTGCTTCTCCTTCAAACGCCGTATTATCCGACGGTGGTTGAATCACTTTGGTGGTTTGTTCTCCTGTTGCACCGGAAGCGGTACCTGCGGCATCGTAAAGGCACTAATCCCCTCCACATTCAGAAATGCTTCCGATGTGGCTTCTCCAGTCTCCTTTGACAGGACGCATTGGTATGATCCGGTATCTTCCGGGGTAGCATCACGAATTAACAACCGGCACTGATCACCAGTCCGGACAATGTTGATACGGTCGCCATCTTGTGACGGCTGTCCGTTGCGCAGCCAGGTAGTTGTGATGGTTCCAGTTCCTGTGACTATGGCTTCTCGAATCGGGCCAGTTGCCCGCCTTTGACTCGGGCGTCCCGCAGTGTGTCGATAAAGCCGAGTGAGATGGGTCGGCCTGCGGTTAAAGGCGTTCGAGGATCTGAGAAATAAAACGATGCGCTGTTTGTTTGTTTAGACAGAAAGCTGTTCAGAAACCTCCCGATACAGCAAAAAAACTTTTATAAATGAAAACCTTTTGAAACTGTCATTGACAGGGACGGTGAATATCTCTGCATGGTTTCTGCCTGGTTTCACGTGCCATTGTACTACAGTACTACCTACTTCAACACATCTGAAAAGTCTTACAAGTATTTCTTGTAAGCAATAAATCGACTAAACCAGCACCACAATTTCCAGCATCTTCTTCATTGCACGCTTCATTTTACTTTCGTCGGCCACCTTCAATAATATTTAATCAGCGTCGCCGTACTCTTTGTCTGGCCAAACTCATGAACAATCTTAACCGCAAAATTCCGACTATCTTCCACATACGCCTGTGGAATAACCAATACGGACGGAATGATCCGTGTTGTAAATAGGGAAATTCGTCAACGGTTTGATCTGGATCATCTCCCCGTACCAGTTGTCGACGTACTGGCAGTACTGCAGAAAAACATCGCCTGATGACCGCACGGTGTCCGACAAGGTTGTAATCGTTGTGTAAACATCGGCTGATGATCCTGGACCGTCGCGGATGGACGGCGGGGATACTGGAAGCAGTGGCGCCGCCGCTCGTGGTGGACTTGTCGGCGAAGAGGGAACGGACCGCGGTGGGGTGGAAGTTCTCGGTGTGGAGTCACGGTTACGTGTGCTCGGGCGGTTCTGGTTCCTTCGCTGTTTTTGGCGATGGCGATAATTTCACCGGTATAGCTCTGTCGGGTATGAAGAATCTCCATGCTGCTGATGAAGTTGTCCGTTCTGATTTGGTACCGATCACCCTGGACATGTCATTAAAACAATACATTAAAAAATTGATAAATAAGACTTCAGAATAATACACATACATCATATTTAATCGTTATATTGCTATTTCCATACAGAAAAAAAGAAGCGAAAATGTTAAAGCCGTTGTGAAAAGAGAATGTCGAAGCCATTGTGCAGAGAGTTCCCAGCTTCATAATTCACAGACAATGCATACAAAAAATTTTCCTCCATTCACATTAAGCTGACTCATAACGCAAAGTACAAGATCATTCTTACTGTGGTAATGAGCTGTCCGTTCATTTTCCAACTGGCTTTCGGTCTCGGCGTCCCACTATAACCGTACAACAAAACCTAGCCGGTGATCCCTATTCCACTCTCGCCTCATTCGGCGCCATCTGAATACTGGGCATGGTATCTCGATGCGTCGGCTAGCTCCTTTCCCCTGGCGTTCATATCAACCCAGCGACGGCGTGGCGCGGCAGGTATACTTCCCGGTACCCTCCCCTCCTGCCGCAATAATCTCTAATACACCATAACCATCTGACGTACCTCGTACTGCAGTCTTCAGTCTTCTATGTGCGATTAGTCGCAAATGATCTGTCCGCTTTCAGAAATGTCACCATGGCATCATGGGGTGTGATGCGGAATTCCATGAAGATGGTGCTATTCCCGTCTTCGATGACGGTCTCGGTTTGCGAGTGGGTGGTGGAGAGGGCGAACTGGGTGGTCCCTTGGGGCGTTGATCGGGTGGCACGATGCGACTATTGGTGGCGCCCCGACTCTCACGGAATCGGCTGGTGACCTTGGTCACCCGGACACCTTCGTCGGTGGACTGCAGATGTTTGTCATCCGCAGTGTAACGCGATCGTTTAAACAATCAACTCGAATTCGATCATCTGAAAACACGCGATCAAACGGACATGATCAATATTTAACAAGCGCTCCCGCTAACAGATTTTCGCTAACCGCTCCCGCTAACAGACGGTCAATAACAGATTTGTCCCGCTTAAGAAAAGATTTCGTTGTACTCACCCTCCCTCATCAGTATCGAAGTGTGTAAACGTTACGCTTACGCAGAGGCGCATAGACCCCACCTGCCCTTGCAATAACTTTTGACACATACAAGATAGATTTTTTCTGACTTCAGATTCGGAATCCTCGCATTTATTAACATTTTAGTACCGAGTCCGATTTTCGATTTTCGACAAAAATTTTCGCCAGCTACGTGGGCAAGCTTCCTAGGCGGTCGCTCTCATAAATCTTCAATAACTTCTGAACCGTTCATCTGTTTCGGTTTCTGACTTCAGATTCGGAATCCCCGTGCTTTTCTACGTCGAAGTACCGCGGGCGTTTTTCGAATTTCGAAACAAAATATTTTGGTGCCTCAAAAGGGGCCGAACGGGGGGAAATTTCAATAACTTCAGAGCTGTTCATCAGTTTAGGTTTCTGACTTCAGATTCGGAATCCCCGTGCGTTTTTACGTCGAAGTACCGCGGGGGTTTTTCGATTTTTGAGAAAAAGTATGGCGCCCCCACTGGTACTGGTAAACAAGGGGCATCTGAATAACGTTTTAGCCTTTTCTTTGTTTTGGTTTTTTGGTTGGTACTTCGATGTAGAAAGACGCGGGGAATTGGAATACTGAGTAATCCATATGGGTTCTGCTTGCGTAGCTGTATATAACAATCAAAACGAATCACTTCATCACTGAACGCAGTACTGCATCAACATAGACTGGATCAAAATCAATGAATCATGGAAAGGTCTCTAGTGATTGGTTGCGACGTTCGCTATATGTATGAGGAAGACGACAGGATGAATGTACCTGAACCCACCGTCGCCACCGATTCTGTGCTTTATCGCGCAGAGTTGACGGAGCCGGGGAGCTTTGGTGGAACGAATCTGGTGGCGGTTAAAACATTCCGCATTGATAGATCCGAAAGGGAGGCAGAGCAAATAAACAGTTCTGACTTGTTAATGCGATGGGAAAATCTAACGAAACTGAAGCATGAAAATGTGGTTTCTTATCACAAGATTGCCATCCAGTGGATGCATCCCGAATCGAATACCGGCCGCAGTCTCATCGAACTGGATGTCGTTATGGATTACTGTGACGGTATGACTAGATTAATAGTACCGTTGTTTATACTAGTGTGCGCTTAACACGGTACCGGCTGCTGGCCGTAATGGATGGTCTTCCCCCACCAGCAGATATTTCTTAATCTGCTTGTCCTGTCAGAAATTTGATAAACTAGCCAGTTAGAATAATACTTACTTGTATCCCGTCCGCAATCGTGTTACCCTTTTTCTCTAAAACGTGTTTCATTTCGTTTACATGCAGATTTCCGCTTGCTATTCTCGAATAAACCAGCAGAGCAGCTTTTAATCTTAAGAACATCGTATTCCAACATTTCTTGAGGCCATGAAGGTTGAAACATTTTATTAAGTTCATTTTCTCAGAATCTGAAATGTTGAAGAACCACATTCTTTACACCTCTAAAAGCGGAATTAAAAAATGGAGGACAAAGCTTTTTTCATCATTTTATTACAACGGTTCGTTAAAAAGCAAACGTTCGTCGATTGAGGAAAACTTGGGTACATTAAACGAGTAAAGCTGCCCGCGAATAAATAGCCCCACGACAGACAATTTCGAATGACATGTAGGTAGGTGCATGCTACAGCAAACCGGAATACCGTGGTGAAATGGGCCTGGTGATCATGAATCAGCATCAAAAGAAATATCGCTTCTCCAACTGTGTTTATTGCTGTACCATGGTATAAAATGCATACACAAACGTAAGTTACGTAACGTTCACCACAGTCTTCCCCTCTAGCTTGCGGTATCACAGACGACGGCTATGGTTTCTCGACCGAAGACTGAAGTTACTTATGACCAGGGAAATAAACATTTTTAATCATTGTATACCGGTCGCCGTTATCGCGCACAAATATCGACGACAATACATTTTCAACTATACTTGTTAGTACATGATCAGTTATGTAGGCCTTCTCGTGCTGGTTATCCAGTGCTCGTGTCAACGAGTACATTTCCTTAGTAAACATGTGCTGTACATTCAACCCAGAAACATAAGCTCACCATCATAAGGCTGCGGTTATCTGGGTTATGCATGCAGGCATCGGGTTGAAAAATAACGCCATAACGTACATTTCGAAGCTATTAAATTTTGTGCATCTTGCAGGTTCTACTTTGCATGCCATGATGGAAGAAATTTTCGAAGCCAAAAGGACACTACATGTGAAGACACTATTTGACTTTTCTGAGCAGATGGCCAACGGTTTAGCCTACCTCCATGAAAACAATATCATTCACGGTATTTTAACTCCACACAACATTCTCGTAAATAAGTCATCGATGAACAATTTTCGTCTTCGCCTGTGCAGTCTGGATAATTATATATCTTCGTATAAAGCATTCGTAATGCGCTGGGCCTACTTATCTGTCTATCTGGCACCAGAAATGCTGCTGATCCTCAGAGAGGGCGCGTCTGTCGTCCTCGAGGATCCTTGCTTTTCTGCTTTACACATGGTACAAAAAATGAAAGCCATGGGAGATCCTCTTGTTCCCTGGGCCGAGGGAATAATAATTAACGCTGATGAACTAATGGAGAATCTTATCAACCTGTATGCCACCTTTGGAATTAAGCTACAGGAAAGCTCAGTCCGGACTCCGAAGAACTGTTTGGCAGAATATCTTCGGTGCCTTCCAGCTGCCTTTTTCCGCTTCAAAGAATCGCATCCCGACAAAGAAGTGTTTTCCCAGTTCATAAACTTTTTGGAAGAAATTTGTATCAGTAATTCAGCAAGCGCACAGAAGATTTCTGCAAGCGTGCTAAAGCGTGAGGGAAATCGGACCGCAGTTCCCAAAGCACCCGATGACATACTGGAAAGTGTGATGTCGTTCTATCTCCAACGCATACGATCTCCTTCGCCAAACGCACTGACCGCGAAAATACGCAGTTTTCTTCAATCAAGGCTGCTTTCTTTGCCGGGTGTAATAAGGGCTGATGGTCGTAAAACGGATATATGGAGCCTAGGGCGTATTATGGAATGCTTGGCACACAATACTTTTGACACATCACAAAAGATGAAAGACCACGTGGATAGTTCCGAGGACGAGAGTGCTTCTATGATGGCACTACTCGGAACTGAACTGGAGTCATACATGTGTAATTTTATCCCCATAGATTTCAGTCGCATTTCTGATTCTTGCTTGCACAGATCAGCTGACGAACGAATGACAGCGCAAGAGTTGGTCAATAAACTGGTGAGACTTGATGAACACACTTATGGAAGCACCTGGGTCTACAAATCTCAGGATGGGGTGGTCGACGAAGAATTATCCGATGCTCATCGTCAAATGTTAGAGGAAATTGGCTGTCAATGCAAATACGAGTACAGTTTTCTGCGGGATTTCATAGGAGAAGGCGCTTATGGTTATGTGCATAAGGCAAGAGTTACCGGATTTGGCACTTATAAAGGAAAGGAAACGGTTGCCATAAAAGAGATAACTCTGAGAAACGCTAAGATCAAACAAATGCAGCAAGATGACAGCTGGAGACAAGCCAAGGACCAATGGCGGAAGCTGGTGTCTTTAAGACATCCACATCTAGTCTCTTACCATAAATTTACCATATGGAAGCTTACAAAAGGAGCAAGCATCGAAATCATGATGGATTATTGTCAAGGTAAGGAGGTAACAAAAGATTTTTCCGTGCGCAGGACTTACAAGAAGACCGCACGAGCTGTCAAATTCCGATCTGCTTAGCTTAGTTTGAGTACCCTCGCGATTGAGGAGACGGAGAAAAAGGAAAGGTACGGAAAAGGAACTGTGCCACCATTTTAACCGCCTCATGCACTGCCGTAGACTACTGCACTAGCTGTGCTGCCGTCGCTGTCAAAACTGTTACACGGCAAATCGCAATAGTACAATGCTGCAGCGCATGGTATTATTCTTTTTTTGCCCAATCTCCGTGAACTCGAGGGCACCCAAATCATATTTTTAAATTATCTTAGTGCTAAGCTTTAATTACTGTTAAATTAAGCGAAGCAGATCGGAATCTGAGAGCTCGTGCGGATGCCTTGTGTTCGTGATGAGCTCCTGTGACAGGAGCGAAAAGACTGCGATACGTTTAAGTGTACTAAGTGCAGTAACGTATCTTTTGGGTTCGACAGAATCGTCCTGCCGTGGTTTATGTAGAACCTAGTTAAGATCAATACTGTGTTTGTTTGCACTGCATCTTGTTTGTAGGTATGTAAAACCCAGAGACAGATATAAGGTGAATTGTGTTGTTTAATTTGTTCTTAACCTGTTTTGCTAGATTGAACTGGAAACAGATCGACATGGAAACACTTAAGCCGTATTTGAAGCAAATGTCGCTTTATTTTCCAGGTGGCGATCTGGATCAGCTCATCACCCAGTGCAGAACAGGAATACGCAGGTTATCATTCGTGGCAGTCGTCCGCTACGCTGCGCAATTAGCAACCGGCCTGCACTTCTTGCACGAAAATAAGTTCATTCATGGAGATCTGAAACCCGGCAACGTGTTCTTGAACAGAGCCACCGGTGATCCGGAAAACCATATCTTGCGTATCGGAGATCTGGATGGCGCAATGCGCATTCATACTGACTCCTCTACACCGGAACGCAAGGATCTGGCAGGAACTGGTCCGTATATGTCCCCAGAAATGGTCATGCAGACGCTTCAGCAACAGCACGAGGATATGGGATTTCCCACCGATATTTGGAGTTTCGGATGCGTTCTTCTTGACTTGGCCAACTGTTGTACTGGAATTCGTGAGCGAATGTTTTACAAAATGGTTGCAAATGAAGGAGGGGAACTGGAAAGTCACAAAATAGAACGGCAAAGCTTTTCGGCCGATGCGTTCCTTTTTCAATTGTCCCAAGGCTACCGTCCTTTTGTTCCCCAGCTGATTCATCGGGCTATAAGGGATCTTATTGAACCCTGTCTGGTGCCAGCCTGCAGGGATCGAGCAACCTCCGCGCAGGTTATGGAACAGCTGTTGCATATATACATATGTATCGATATATGCGTAATAGAAAGCAGTCAGCTTCCCGGTTCAAACCGGCCGATCATAGCGGCCCTGTCGGGTTGAGCCTTGATAAAACAACCAGTGCCGGTTCTTTTAAAAGAAAGATAGATTTGGAAGTAGAAGTTGTTGATATGCACTGCACTCTTCTTGGTGCGCTTCTCTGCTACAAAAATACTTTCTTTACAGAGGGCAATGTTGTAACACATCATTCTATGTCGCATACTAGAAAGTTCTCTCGATATTTCTTTTCTACCATGTGCTTTGAACTTCGGCGCCATTTCATTATACGTAGCGTGCTTTCTGGAAGTACTCGTTATGCCCGAACCTCCTCAGATCCGAAAGTAATCACTGTAAGTGATTACTTTCTGATCTTCGCTGGTCAACAATGCTTTGCAAATAGCACGAAAAGCAAAACGGTGTGGTTGGACAAGTTTGCGATGACTGTTCGACCGTATGGCTCATAGTACCGT
>JAQGAU010000140.1:0-38167 GCA_034698045.1 Paramacrobiotus richtersi
TCAGATTATTATAATCAGCTGAGACAAAAATGTGAATAAATAATAAACTGGAGCAAATTGTGGCCAGAGAGCTCCTTATCAAGGCACCGATTACACATTTCACGCGCATAATATTGGCAATTTAAGTATAATGTTCAGAACGTAACAGTGCGTTGCAAGTACGGTATAAAGTACATGAATTACAGAAAACAGAGCTACGTAACGCACAAAGTAATATCAAAGAAACAACATTGTGGTTCGCGTAACATAATCATCAAATGCCCGCGTAAAATGTGTGATTGTGGACCATTCGCTTCGTCTCCCGGAGATCATCTTTCAGCTCCGAAATATCCAGGATTTCGTAAGCCAGAACAGCGAACGAGATGATGAACGTTACCGTCTGCACAGTTGTTAATTTAAGACATTTTGTCGCTTATTCACGTACTGTGTTAATTGGACTGATTAGGCAAGCGTCGAATTTTTGGGTCTTACCGTAGCAATGAGTTTTTTGTTTAGAATAAATGAATGGCCTACTCCATAATACATTTCGCGCTGGCATATTAAAGATGCGGACAGTAATTCTGTGCAACCTAAAAAAAGTCAGTGCACTGTATCTTTGCGTACGCAGACCAAGACCAAGACTTCGTTTCCATAAGTTTTCAAAACGCCGACCAGTTACCTCGCTTTGATCGACTTCCGGTCGATCCATTTTTAACACCTCAAGGGCATTTTTTATGTTCGCGAACACTTCAGCCGTAGCTTTCGTCTGAAAATATGAGCAACTGACACGAGACTTCCGCAACAGAGAAAAATACAACCTGAGTCGAAATTGTCAGTAATTCTCAGTAACTCATGTACTGTACCCCCGCAAACGCAACTAGGACTGACTGAAAACGGAACACTGCAGAGATTACATTTAAGTACAAGTCAGTTCCTTTCCGCAGAGTCAGCGCTAAAAATTGCGGCCCAATACAAATTATTTGCTATTCGCCAGCCGAATCAACCCAGCGCTGGAGAATGGTGTATCTTACTGCTTACATACATTAATCTCTGTAATAACTATCAACTGCACTTAACATACCAGTTATATACCAAATTTTTAGAGCAAAGGTTGATGAAAATTGTGTACCTTTTCATAAACATATGCCATCGGTATAAAGCACACAGTCACGTGCATCAGAAACATTAAACTGGAGTAGATATTCCCCCAACGAACAGCCTGGCTCCCAAGAAGATTTTGACTGTGAGAAAATCCTGCCACCAGTGTGCCGACATTTCCACAGATAGTCATGCAGTCCGTTGCATAAATAAACAGTAACACACCGCAAAAGTGTTGGTTAAAATAATCCAGAAACAGTAAACTTGTGTGACACAACTTTTTAGCACGTGCAAACTCTATCACTGCGTCGCTGAAGACTGTGTTCACCGGTTCCTCAAAGTCGTCTTCTGGATAGCACATTCTATTGAACTGCTATAGAACACGAGAGATGCTGTCATGACTGCGCTTTGCTATGATCGCCTGAACGGTGGCCGCAACGATAACCCAAGCGAAAGCCAACTGCGACACAATGTACTGCAGTATTCCACAAAGCATCCAGAAAACAGTCACTTTCCAGAATCTGAATTCCAGTCCCCATGTGCCCACACTTTGCACTGTCGTCCAAGACCACATATACTTTTCGGATCTGGATATAATTATCCATTTGAAGTACAGCCATAGGTAAATTTTGACAACGAATACAACAGATAAAAAAGCCGTAAAAATTTTTAGTCCAATCAGCTTCTGTTTGGAATAATGATACTTTTCCACAAATTCTTTGACATTTCTCTCAAATAACATTACTAGTTCTGACCACGCATTCCACCGTATCAACAAGACCGTTGTTATGGCGGCGCCGCGACAATTAATGAAAAAGGCGGTAGCGATCATTGTGGCTTTTATGATGGGATTGTTGGTCTGGAAGAAAGACTTTTCTCGATAAAACTCCATGGCGCACGTGTCGATTGTTATGAATACTCCTAGCCATCCAGCAGCACAAATAAGCCATCCAAGTATGCGAAACAACCAGCTTAATGTTCACACGGTTTTGCACGATGTAATTGCAAGGTTCCATGGAACAAAACCTAGTAATTTTAATGGATAAATCGCTGGGGCGAAAATCTCCTCGAAGCAGTAAGGTATCTTCTCCATTTTCCATACGATGAATAGTCTTGCCAAGATGCTGAACGCGGAAGAAAGTATTTCCTGCACGAGGGGGAGTGCTAACAAATTAGTTCGGGCGTCGCTGGTGTTTGTTGATCGGCCATGCCAGTACTCTGTGCTGCTATAGCCAGTGCTGAAGTTATATATATATACAGACTCGCTTCAAAAGCAACAAAAGGAACTATTCATCGTTTTATGCGTGTATTGGATTGCTACAACAAGGCAAGCCATTATCCTCCCCACGGTGCAATAATTCCGGAGATTGGGGCTGGGTATCATGACACAAGTTTATGAGTATCTGACTCAGCAATTTCCGTTAATTAAATTTCCAGTAGCCAAGTATGAACAATAAAGTAACCGTGTTCTGTATTATATTTTAACTGCCACGCGCTTTAAAGGATCAGATCTAAAACCCGCTGGTCAAATATGATCAACGGGAAAGTCTGTCGTAAAAGAACAAATATCTGGGTGGAGAGCACTGGAGACCCATATGTAGCGATGCCCAATGGCATGTCTAATAAATTCGTCCGCCACGTTCAGCCAGAAAGTTTATTTTATGCCTTTGCCATGAAAATTAAGAAACAATCGTTGCACTTTTCAGCTGGGGAATATACGCCAAAAGAGCCGTTAGACCATACCTTTACAGGTACATGTCCTCTCGACTCAGTGCTGAACCGGTGGCTTTTACACTGAGTAAATCGGGTGGGGGCAGCGTCCACTTGCATCTCGCACGCTGTAACACCCAAGTCAGTACGCAGTATAGTGCGTACAACAAACGGCACCAGGTAAAAATCTATACTTATATTTCAGTGCGCTTTTGGGGTACGGACCCTAGTTGTAATTTGCACATACGCAATCTTACATACGAGTAGCAGATTTGTTTCAACATTGTTGAAATCAGCAGCTGACTTATACTGCATGCATATACGTCCAGATGTAGAACTTTCATTTCATTTCATTTACACCATTGTACGTCTTCCCAACTACGTAGTACACAGTTAGGTAACACACGGTGGCATTAGAGAAACAACACTGTGGTCCGCAAAACATGATTATCGAATGTCCGATTAAAAGGTATGATTGCGGACCATTTCCTTCGTCTCCCGTAGATCATCTTTCAGCTCCGAAATATCCACGATCTCATAAGCCAGAACCGCGAACGATGCGATGAATGTCAAGGTCTGCAAAGTTATTAATTTAACTGCTTATTTACGTACTGTATAGACTGCACTAAAGCTTTTCATTGTGGTCTTACCGTAGCAATGAGTTTTTTGTTTAGGACAAATAAATGGCCGACTCCAAAATGCATTTCACGCTCGCATATCGAAGATGCGGAGAGTAATTGTGCGCGAACCTACATGAAGTCAGTGCATTGTAACTGTACGTACCTGGCTCCAGACTATGTCTACAACAGTTTTCAAAAAACCCGACGAATTACCTCGCGTTGATCGACTTCCGGTCGATCCATTTCCAATACCTGTAGCGCATCTTTGATATTCTCGAACATAGCGGCAGTTGCCTTCGTCTAAAAACATGATCAGTTGGGGAAAAAACTTGAACATCGGTAAAAACTGCAACGTCGATCAAGAGCCCGTCTATCACTGAAGTGCACCCGTAGCGCCAACAGAACGCTCTGATCGTGATGAAGGAAGATCGTACTAATAAATAATTATGTGATAATACTAATAAATATGAAATACCTAATCAATATTATCTACCACCGATACCTCTGCCAGTAATTACGGTATGCAATACGATGTTTCATTAAACGCCTGCCCACACATACTGTACAGAAACTGCATATACTGTACAGTACATCACTCACTGACAAGGCAGTGGCACGACATTTGAAACTCAGAAAGTTGCGGCCCTTTTTCTATAATTACCCCTAATTATGTCAGTAATTAAAAAGGTTAGCTTGGGTGATGACGAGTCCGAGGAGCCGCGGGACAAAATCCCAAAGATGGGAAGTTGCAATGCCATGCACCATTGCAACCACACTTGTAGGTGAACAGTAATAGCACTTCCTGTACTGACTATGGCATATACAACAATTTATGTTAACGCAGGCTGTTGCGCAGCAAATTCCATTACCGCCTTAGGCGAATGCCCATCTTTGCGATTTCCTCCAGTGGCTCCTCGGACTCGTCATCACACAAACTAATCTTTTTAGTTACTTACATAATTAGTTGTAATTATAGAAAAAGAGCCAAACTTTTCCGAGTTTACAATGTCGTGCCACTGCCTTGTGAGTGATATACTGTATCTGTACATGTATATATACATGTATATCCCCATACTTCAGGGCTGTAGAAGCTACGAAGTATCAGAGGTGCTTAAAATACGAGTTACCAAATCGTTACAGCAAAGATTGATGTATTTTGGGTACCTTTTCATAAGCATATGCCATCGGTATAAAACACACAGTCACGTGCATCAGAAACATCAAACTCGAGTAGATATTCCCCCACCGCATAGCCTGACTCCCAAGGAACTTTTCACTGTGGGAAAATCCTGCCACCAGTGTACCGACATTTCCGCAGATAGTCATGCAGTCCGCTGCATAAATAAACAGCAACACACCGCAAAAGTGTTGGTTGAAATAATCCAGAAACAATAAACTAGTGTGATGCAACTTCTTCGCACGTGCAAAGTCTATCACCGCATCGCTAAAAACTGTGTTTACTGGTTCCTCGAAGTCGTCTTCTGGATAGCATATTCTTTGGAGCTGCTTAAGAACATGTGAAACTCGGTCATGAGTGCGCTTTATTATGATCGCTTGAACGGCAGCCGTAACAATAACCCAAGCAAAAGCCAACTGCGACACAATGTACTGCAATATTCCACACAGCATCCAGAAAAACGTCACTTCCCAGAATTTGAATTTTAGTCCCCATGTGCCAACACTTTGAGCAGAGGACCAAGACGACTCATAGTCGTCGGATTTAGATATGGTTAACCATTTGAAATACAGCCATAGGTAAGTTTTGATTACGAAGACGATACTCAACAAAGCCGCCAAAAATTTGAGTCGAACCAGTTTCTGTTTAGGATAATGATAGGTTCGCACAAATTCCTTTACATTTCTCTCAAATAGTACCAAAAGGTCGGACCACGCATTCCACCGTATTAACAAGACCGTTGTTATGGTGGCACCGCGACAGTGAATGAAAAAGCCGGTAGCGATAATTGTGGCTTTTATGATGGGATTGTTGGTTTGGAAGAAAGATTTTTCTCGATAAAACTCAACTGCACACGTGTCGATTGTAATCAGTACTCCTAGCCATCCGGCAGCACAAATGAGCCATCCGATTAGGCGGAATACCCAGCTTAATGTTCGTACTGTTTTGCATGATGTAATGCCAAGATGCCATGGAACAAAACCAAGCAACTTTAATGGATAAATCGCAGGAGCAAAAATCTCCTCGAAGCAGTACGGAGTCTTTTCCATTTCTCACTTATACCAACAGCTCTTCTGAAGGACTGAACGTCGAAACAATATGGACCATTTCGTCCAGACCTAGTGTTAACAGCTTGACTTGGTAATCGCTCTGTTTACTGATCTCTTCAGACGGCGATTCCTCGTGTTGCGTAATGCGAGTGTCGACATGCAGTTATACACAGAAGCGCATGACGAGTAACAAAAGCGACTATTCATCGTTTTCATGATTGCTACAACAAGGGAAGTCATTAATCTCCCCACCATGGGATCATTCAGAGATCAGTTGAGTCGATACTGCATCAAACAATTTTATAAGTATCTGATTCTGCAATTTCCGTAAATTAAATTTTGATTAGCGAAGATCATCAGTGATCCAAATCAACAATAAAAACAACCGCGTTGTACTATTGTTAAACTGCCAAGCACTCTAAATAAAGGATCAGATCTAAAACCCATGCCTCAAAATTGATGCGATCCACACAGAACTCATTTGTAAACTAATAGCTGTCCGCTGATGATGATAATGATGATGATGACATTGTGTCCAATATTGTGTCCGCACCGTTTAGCCAGAAGGTCTCCATTATGCCTTTGCCCTGAAACGAAACAATCGCTGCGTACACGTTTCAGCTTGGGAATACATACCAAAGACTAGTTGCCGTACCTTCACAGGTATATGTCCTCTCGATTCAATGCTGAACCGGTGACTTTGGCATTGCCGAAGGAAATCGGTTGTGGCTACGGACATTTGTATCTTCCCAGCTGTAACACCCAAGGCATTATGTACTCTTTAAGCTTTAGTCTGTGTTGTATGTATAGCGAGCGGAACGAGCTACAAATCTACATTTCGAAATGTTTACGCCTCCGCAGTTGATTGATGCGGAAAAGAACGTAAAAAGCCCTGAAAATCTAAATGCTTCTGCTTGGGGAGGAGTTATGTAAACGCATTTCCCCTAGAGTTTCGCTGGCCCCACTGCTACTTGTTGATGTCTTACGTTGTCCCGTGCTTTCCATGCGGGATGCCGTATTAACCGTATCCCCAAACAAGCAGTATCGCGGCATTCGTGTACCAACAACACCCGCCATACACGGACCGGAGTGGAGCCCGATACGCAGCTGAATTGACTGCTCCGGTCGATGCGGTATCCGGAATGTGCTGGTTGAGTCGCGGATCTCCAGGGCTAGACGGGCGATCTGTTCGGCATGGCGATCGCCGTTTCTGTGTGGCAGGCCACTGACCACCTAATAAGCATGAAAGAAATGAAATAATCTTTTCTGTGTTGCTTTTTTAAGAATTCGCACCATGTATGCATCACCCACGGTTTCCACCTGAAAAGTGAAATAAATATTGCGCATGTGTGTGATGAGAAACTTTGCGAGTGATGGTTCTACCTTATAAGCGTCAAATCTGTTGATTATCTGGTCGAACATTCCAAAAAGACAGTTCAACAGTTCTACGACATCTCGTGGCGAGCTTTCCGCAGAAAGATCGGTAAAAGAGACAATGTCGCTAAAGTAGATGGTAACGCAGTCGTACGCTTCAGGCGGGACTTTCCCATCGTTAATCAACTGTGTCGAAACGCTCCTTAAACACAATCAAACATCAGCACGTTACCGGTAAACACGAAATGTTGCATCCGTACCTTGGCAACAACTCGTGTAGAAGCTCTTCCGTTCGCTGTTTTTGGGCAATAAACTCCTTGGTCCGAACCTCCACCAGCTCTTCCAACTGATTAGCATACCGTTCCAACCGCATCATCAGATCGTCAAACATATTCCCTTTACTGCCTTTCCTAACATGTTTAAACTGCTCCACAACTTGCTCGAGTGTCAGCCGCTCAGTTGGGTTTTCTTGCCAGCATTGCTCAATGATTGCTCTGACTCCGCAGCTGCTTTTCAACCCATAGATCTCCGGCCGGTATGGAGCCATTCCGCAGTTCTGTACCTGCTGGATAATATCTGGAAATAAACTTTTGTACATATAGTTAAGGTACTGTGGCACCTCAAACAAAGCGTACATGAGCAGCACGGTTCTTGTTCATAGGCCACGCCTTCGATCGCCCATGGTCGCGTTCGCGTTCCAATCTCCTTCAATATGATTCCTAAACTGTAGATATCCGCCATCCTCCATTCCTGATACGAAAAGTTACGCCTGTCTTTCTCCCGGAGGATTTCCGGAGCGGACCAGAGGAGTCGACTGGGATTGGTCTCTTCTTCGCGCAGTGCCTTTAACGTGTGATCACGTAGTTTCAGGCAGAAACGGCTGTCTATCATACACCGCCAGCTGGTCAGGAGACCGTGGTATTCGAACGCTGACTGGTGAATAAATGTCAACCCCTGCAAATAAAAGACCTTTATGAACCGTAATCTTGTACTAGCTGCAGCTGTTCAAAAGACATGCTTCGACGATCGCGCGAACAAAATTCGGCGTTCTGAACAAAAATCTTGATTCTACATGATTCTTATAATTCTCACCTCTAGTAAATCGGCGATTAGCGAATACCGGAACGTCCATTCCAGTTGTATGTTGTCATTTAACAGCAAGGCCGGTAGTTCGCCACGACTGCAGTATTCCGTCACAATGGCTTGAAACGGTGGCTCAATGCATAAACCAATAATCCGGACGAGATTTTCGTGATTTAAATCTCTTATCTATAGTAGGAAGGATCAAACGGATTTTTATGGAATTATGCCATTATTATGGTAAGGTTTAGGTTTGCAATACTAGTACATTTTTTAAAGAGTAGCGAAGCAATACAATGTCCATTTCCTTTCTCACAAATCTGACACAGACTGGTGTCCCATGGAGATTGCCATGCTGCACTGTTTTGAGGAATGAGAGCTTCGCCTAAAACACGTACAGCAGAATTCAAGGATCATTCAGTTATCAGACGAGAATAAAATAAGCATACCTTTGGCTTGGTGCAGATACTAGTACGATCCATATCAGTTGAGTCGCTGATCTTCTTTTCTCTGCGACACCGTTCCATTCGTCTGGGGAAGGTCTGCCTCGTAGGACCTTCGAAGCTCAGATCGTCATAGTTGATTTCCCACCATTTTTCGTTCATTCTGATCGTATCCGCCAGACGCTTTTTGCTGTAAAACATTGAAATTACAGAACACCATTAATCGAAAGATGTTAGGCTTCAGCCATAAACCATTGATAACAGGAACAAAAAACTGTCGTTACCTTGTGCGTTGATATATGATCAAACAAAGGACCGCCATACCGAACATTATACACAAGCTGATTATAATCGCAACCACCCAATCACCTAAAAGCACAATAGTGATTAAGCGACTTGAGCGGGCTTTTATTTGTACCCTCTTTGCTGTTCTTACTTAAACAGTCTTCATTCAGGTATCCGCATGTCGGTTTGTTCAGTGCTGGTTCAAAAGGAAGTTCAGCCGTTTTCGTTTGGATTTCAGTGTCTCCTGCGTCAAATGCGTATACGATCTGCAATGAGTCAACTGGCCACATTAAAAAAAATCTAAATATTACGGATATTCGGCCAATCACGATACGTGTAAGTCGTTAATGCAGCGGAGAACATTAATTATAATTATGAATTATTCGACCACCTCCATCCGATCTTTTACCTTCCATGTTTTTGTATGTTGGCAAAATGACTTGAGGACATAATCCCCCACAACGTCGCCACACTCATTGATCGTTATATTGTACCCGCCTTCCGAGTCCAGGGTGAATGTGCGGTTTAAGATGCGCTGGACTATCTCGTCTCCGTGGACCTCCGGACGGCCGTTTCGAATGGACTCTTTGAACGCTTGGCCGAAAATCTTCACGGCCGTGTAATAATACAGAGAACTCCAAGGAACATTCTATAAGAAAGATTACCTCATAGCTACTACAAGTCTCGACTATGCGCAGTCCAACAATACTAACAAATCCCGTTCCGTTGCTATCTTCGGATGTTGACAGACTGCACGCTCGTTGCACTTCCCATGGGCATTCCCCTTCACACTGCTCGCTTAAATACGATGGATGGAAGACAGGGGTCGTACCATAATCGCGGAAGGTGACAGTTAGGGCTCGGCGGTAAGCCGCCTCCAAATTCTGAAAGAGCCGCTACAGAATTTTCTTATTGTAGACTACAGGAAGGTTTATACCTGCTCATGCTCCTCGTGCGACTCATGGACCATCTTCTCCAGCCCATCCGATAATGGTGTAAACGGTGCGGGATCCTCATCGTGGCTCACATCCGAAATGAGAAAGGTCTAAGCAGAAATATATACATGCTTCCTGGGACGAGATTTTAATACCAACGCATCAAGTCGGAGTGTCATCTTACCCATTCATCGTTAATAAAGTTCAGTTCGTGCGCAACCATCTACAACAATAAATTTCGCAGTCAGGCGAAGGTTCAGTGTTTGCTAAATAATCCGCGCGAAAAGGCGTTTTTAGCGGACGACTTCGGTGTACGTATGCATGCAACACGCTACACCACTAATGTTCTTCCGCTCAGGAAAGGCTCTCCTACTTTCTCCACAGATGTGTACTTACAAGGAATATTTTCGTCACTCTTGGCGATCCCATGAATAAAACAACTACAAAGAAACATACAGTTACAAAAGCTAAGCTGGAAGAAGCCGGATCAATGCATAGTATAAGTATTTAAACAATGACTGAAAGAGGCCAATTCAAAACAGTCAAAAGGGTTTGATAAGGATATTATGGTAAATGGCAGCGTTGCGCTTGCCTCGCGTGTGACGTTTAATGGCATCAAACGTAGTTTGGTACGCTTCCGACAGCTCCTGTAAGGTCCCCTCTGCCGGTATGAGATACTGGACAAAACTGTATCTCGAACCATGCTCTTCAGTTTTGCTGTTCTTAAAGTAGTCAGCGATGCCTTGACCAAACACACTCCAAATAGGATCTTCGTCATCGTAAATCAGCGCAAAATTGGTCCAGTCAAACTGTTCAAAAACCTTCTGGACAAACTCAGCCATGCGGGTCATGGTCCAGCCAGTGCGGATCAGCGTAGGATAGACATCGTTATCGTCAAGTTTGGTGGATACGGCCGATCCTTCCAACCATGCAATATTCCATTCTATAAAGGAAACGACTGCATGATTTGCGGCAAACCTTACAGAGACTCAAATTTGGTGTTAAATTCTGGTGAAAAAAGGAATTTGTGAATTTTAATTTGTCCATCACATACTTCGTCACGAAAATATAAAACACTTCAACGTTGTTCTGAAGAAATGACTCATATACGATAGATAACTTACGAACGCTAGATATGCAGAACGAGAAGCTAGACTGCCGATGTTTACGGTACCCGAAGCAACGCGCTTTATTACTTAGTTAATATCTGATAACTTATCCGTGGCATAATTTTACATAACCTATGAACACATTTTCGTCTAAATTTCGGTGTTTACATTGTTATCTAGAGCGCGGTTATTTCCCATAGTTGCGTTAGATCAGTTTAATTTACATACCACGCAACAAATGTCCCAGTTGCTGTGCTCCCGCACTGCAACCCGGCCCCACCCAAGCGACCACATCCTGTTCGTTCCTCCTCGTTTTCATAAAATTCGACGCTTTATACGCCACCCTATTCTCCATCTCTTTGCAGGATGCGACCCCATTGGCATCCACCATCTTCAGCTTCAGAGTGACCGGATTGGTCCAGTTCAGTTTGCCCCCTAACGCCATCCAATCCTTCCTTATCGCGCGATTGACTTCCATGATGGCCAGCTCCAGAAAGCATTCTTGGGCTCTTAGGTCAAAGTATCGTTCACTCGTGTGATTGGGAAAAAGAGCGGCGATCAAGTATGTATTATAATTGTTGTATTCGGGTTGGTAGCCCATAACGCGACTACGGCGGAGCCCGTTGATCGCCTCCACCAGGCGGTCGCCCGGGCTGGTGACATTTTGTGGATCTTCGACCGTTTGGCTTATTCTGCATAATGATAAAATGATGATTATCCAAAATAAACAGTTTTCAGCCATCGACATTTAATCCAGTTATTTGTCGGTTTAGAACGACAATACTGAAAACAGCTTGCTGAAATAAAAAGAAGGAACGTAGATGAATCGTCCTGTTTAGTAAACGTAAATATAACACTGTATTCGAAAGAAGCGGAAGCCCACGATACGTATAAATAGTGAAATCACGTTTACTGGTACGAAGCTCGCTCCATTACAATGCTCGGCCTTATCATCACGTTTGCGTTTTATGATAAGATTGCAAAGAGCCAGCGTTCTTTGTGCTTATCGAACGTTTTGAATGATGACTAAAGAAAGGTGATTTATGTTGATCGTCTCCGTTGGACGCTATGATGATTGCGGTAACGGTTGTGCAATTTTTTTGGCAAGCCATCTTGGACAAATTAGCGTTATGTCATTCTTAGTTTACTGTCAAAGTCTGAAATAAGATTGACTTTTGATTCAAGCAGTCTGCTTTGTCTAGACGTCTGGTGGTTTGCAGTGGGCGTTTTTCGTGTAGCAGTGCAATGGGTGCCACGCATTTTGTGCTGTTAGATTGCTGCTTAGATTCATGGCGCTCAGAGTTGGCATATCCAACAAATCTTTGAAAGCACCTTTATGACCTTTATATAAAGCGCGTATGAGCAAACTCGTCAGCAGTATCGAACACTATAGATCTGGAATTCAATGATTCGCGCCACACATGAAGCTAGGTACCAGCGTGAACACACGCGCCCTAGTCATAACTTGGATGACCTTTAGTAACCAAAAAGGGATTGGACGTCGAGGTTTTTATTTCTGTTCCACTTCTCTAATTTTTACAAATTTGGCCGACGTTCGATATCCAGTAACGAGGTTTTATTGCATCATTTGCGACACTATTTTCGAAATGCCAGGGATACAGAACGAAGCTAACAATTCCAGTTCCAAGAGATTCTAGGAAACTTAATTCAAAAAAAATCAGATTGTAAAAAAACAACACTCTCAACAAACACACTGCAAATTTTGAGCGAAGATTATGGATGTCGACATCCATTCAGGTTTCTCCTCTAATAGCGCGGTTGGACCGGTTTCCGTTATGCGTTGATCAACGAGGTGGAAGCCAGACGCATCGGTACAGCGCTCCATTCCACTAAAACAATAATGTTTTAGCATACAGTAACAGTAATAAAGCCAGCACAAGCAACAGCATTTTTTTGAAAAAAACCGAAGAAAATATCTTTATTTAGATCACAGGTAGTTACCGACTATTCGGCATGTTTTTTAATGTAAAACTAATACTTGTCGACAAGCCTACTGTTTTTTGAGAAAATAATCACACGCACAGCTTTAGTTTATACCAGATACATTCTCTACATCTTTAAACGAAGATTAGGCAGAACTGTTCGTTAAATTTCGGTTAAATAGTCCTGTTAAGAATGCTAGCATCTAATATGAAGCTGAATGTTTAAAATTACTAAACTAAACTCTCAAAATTTGCAAATCGTTTTGAGAACATATTAGGACATTTTTGCGACTTACCTCATTCTTGTGCAGATAATGTCCACTGCGCAGTTGTCCACTTTCCAGTATTTGGCTGCTTGTCGACAAGCATGATTCGGCCACGTACAGGGAATACCCTTAATCGTCATGTTTACCCTGCAATGCAAAAAACAGTCTGCTTCCTGCTTTATGCTGTCGTATAGAAATTGCGGACATAATTATTTGCATTCGCTTCAGAAGAAACGCTTGAAGAGACAGTTACCTCAGAACAACGGGTAGCATAATTAGCAGACGTCAAGCAAAGTCTCGTTACATGGTGAAGAACAAAGACTTTAAGCTTACCTGTTGGTTTCTTCCAAATCATGACAGTTGCGCACCCTCGCCGTTTGCAGAACGATATTCCAACCGCGACACGGAATCAGTAAACAATACACAGAGATTTACGAAGATTACAAAATCTGGTACAAAATTGCAAACAAGCGCAGTCATAACAAACAACTGGTGGTGTCTTGTCGAGCGTTGGCAGTGGACTGCCGTATTAGAATTTAGAACTTAAGATCTGCACTGGGTTTGCACACGCACGTGCTGCTCGTAGCCGTGAACAGGCCGTTGCCGTAAAAGAGGCGTGGCTAGTTCAATGCTTTGTCTGCTTTCACCTACCGTGAGCCTGTCTCCCAGTCTTGAATAAGTACATGTGGACCAACAGGCAGGCTCAAAACTTTATACTGCGTAATGATAGCCGTCTGTAACGCAGCAGCATTTATTGATAAATATTTAAAGTGTTAGCAGATTTCGCATGTCGACATGCATTTTGGTTTTTTGGTTCATGCAAAACAAATGTTTCATTTCATGCAGCTTTTGTGTGAGTGCCTTCAGTTACCAGTTCAAGCATTGAGCAAATGATGAACTGATTGCGATCGCTCTTGCACACTTTCAAATTGTGACGATACTAAAACAAACTCGTGCACATTGCGTAACGATTCTGCGGCTGCGCATTCTGCGTCGGATGTTTTTTAAATTTTCCTTTCTGAAAGCCTTCTTCATGAATTCATACATATTCTTTAAATGCACAGACAGAGCGCGGCTATATCTGTGATTGGCAGACAATTGCAACCTCGAATTAGTTTGTACTTTCGCTTTGCGTTGGCGCGTTAACGTTAATATTAAATGCGCCGATAAAAATATATGTAATATTAATAAAATAAATAGCAAATAAATGAACATTTATTTATGTAGTATTTGGCAAATAACCCAAGCCAAGTAATAATGATTCTTAGTAAAACGAATGTGTATCACTTATTAAAGATTCTTGAAACTATAAGGTAATAAACTATTTCTGATATCAGATCGGCTGCCTAAGACTCTTCTTGGAAGTTGTTCAGGTTCTGTTCTAGAAGTATTGTCGTATTTAGTTATAATTTCATCAGGGCATTCTGTCCAGGGGCGTTTTGAGCGAGCGCCGGATCAATTAAAGCTTAGGGTGCTACTCAGCAAACTACTCATACTGTTTAGTGTTGCATATTGTTAGTGGTTGTAATAGAATGGTAAATGTTGATTTTTTACCGGTATGCCGCTCATCGAGGTACACGTTCATTTCGTTGTGTAGAAAAATTCATTGCCGCAAAACTATGCCTGCACTACATACTTACATTCCTTGAACATACTGAATAACGACGTTTAACTTCTAAATCTTGCAGCATGCTGGCAGATTCTTCTTTTTTGTGCGGCTGATTTCAGCCTTGAAAGAATTCTACTTATGGCAAAACGGATGATTTATAACGCAATTAGCTTCCTCGCGGAAGTGAGTCTCCTTACGTTAGCTTTAACTTTTACCTGACAATTTGAGGTTATGCAATGGTGCGCCTCAAATTATGGTGCGCCTCAAATTATGAGCAAAATTAATTGTCACCGCGGGTAAGAAGGAAATTCGGCGCGGTTCCGTGAACTGCACCATAAAAGTTGATAAGACGCTACACGCCGTCCCTATGACACAGGCTGTAACTTGGTTTCAGTATTTTCTTCCGCTTTTTGTCAGTGAGGTCTTTTTTGCCGCAAAATGCAGCAGTCCTTCGTCGCCTTCCTTGCTGCAGTGGCTATGGTTGTCAGCCAGAAGGTACTGCTCATTTATTTATTATTTTTTTTTATCTGGACGCCTTCGCTGTTTCACCTCTGAGTATTTAATCGATGTCTATTCCCTAATGTATCCCTATCAATACTATGTAGCGTTGTTGACTCTGGTTTTATGGCCTAAATTTTAAAAAAGATGGTGGTTTGCGAACCATTAAATGTCTGTATTCTGTAGGTTAAGCCACAGATCCCTGTGGCCGATCCAGAAGCATTCTATCGCCTCCGTGGACGGGGTTTGTACGCGCTGGAGGAAATCCGGGAGATGATTCTCGACTCCCGCGCCGGCAAAGATTACCCCAACTTGGATCGCATTCCCGCGACTGGATTCGACTGCAGCAGTACCCACCAACCAGGATACTATGCCGATACCCACAGCGATGCTCGCTGTCAAGGTAAGTTGAGTGATATAATTTACGCATATGTGTACATAAAGGGTTTGGTATGGAGCTGCGGTGTTTTGCAGTGTTTCATCGATGTGATATTAACGGGAATATGACGTCGTACCTGTGTCCCAATATGACCGTAAGTTGCAGAACTTTAATTGCGACAGAAATCTTGTTACGTGAACAGCTGAGTCCAGAGAACTTAGGCGTACAGATTCATCTGGTTCTGGTTGCCTGCAGCTAATACTACGAGGTGCCAGCATACGAACATACTAGGTAATCGCACTCCGCTGCGCTGGCGATGAAGACCGAAGCGAACGGAGACATTTCAGAAGAACATACCGGCCTGTTTACTGTTATATTAAAAATATTAATATGCTGCATGACTTGTGCATTGTACTGAGTTTCATCATAGCAGACTTCAAACTTTGTGACCTAAGTGGCTTTTAGTCACATCAAGTTTAATCACTGAAATTTATTGCTTTCGAAAGTTGGTTCACGATGGAAAGCTGCGTAATTCCTCTGTTGCCTATGCAGACTAACGGCCACTAACCTAATGAATTTGTCATGGTTTACTGGATCAAGCCATAAAAAACACTTCTGCTAGCATCAAACAGTTCAGTTCGTAACAGCATCGGTGTCTTTACAATAAACGCAATCCTCTTTTGTAGCTTTTCAACCAGGTTACCTTGACCTGCAGCTGGTTCTTCCATATCGACTGCAGCAGAGCCCAGGCGTGGTACGATTACTCCAACAGTCGTCTATACCTAGGAGCTGATATCCCTCTGTTGGACGATTATAACAGCAAGCTGTTTGACTATTCAAACCCTGAACTCTACACCAAATTCAACGAAACTGGTGTGCCGTTAGGTTAGCCAGCGAATCAGCAGCCGAAGTGCGGGGAACAAGCGTGGCTGAATAAAATATCTCAAGTAAACCAGTAATGTATCTCGACTTCTCAGACTTAGATATGTGCGAGCCGTGAACCGCCGGCCTGATGGAACAGTACAGCTTTTTTAACAAAGAAATGTTCCAATGTTTGCGACATGGTTACATGAACGAATAAAGAATTTGATTTCCATCTGATCGTTGCACGTTTCGACAACAGGTGTAAAGTGCTTTTTACACTGGCTTCATTTCGCTTACTACAGTATGGGATCTTTTACTTTGTTGCAATTAATTTTATTGGCAAGGTGACATGACACTGCTGGCGCTAAAGGTTACTACGGCAAGAACTTATAACCTCATTTTTCAGTACAAAAGTGTAAACCCGTCAGCTTTTATTGGTCAGAAGGCAACGCCACTTCGCTTGCAAGTCACAAGTCTGCTCGACTACGAACAACCATCTCGTTACGAACATGCGCACGAAACGCGAATGTTGATTTATATTCGATAAGAAAACTTATTCAGAAGTTGCAAGAGTGTCCCACACAGATATCGTTGTCATTTTCTCATATTTACGCGTTAAAACAATTCTTTGCAAACTGATTCCATGCGAAATGCAAATTTACTTCGATGACCAAGAACGTGTTAATAAATTACCGGTATAATATTATCATCCGTGTGGCAACCCCGTGTCCTCTGGCTCTGGTTTCTGTACCTCTCCAATCAACAGAAATTTAAGTGTCTATATATAACTAAGGTGATATTTATCATCTGTGTTGATCAAAATAATGATTACCAGAATGTATACAAATAAATTTTGTTGATTTAACAAACTCATTTCCGGTGTGCATACAGTAGAAATGAAATAATGTGATCCAAGGTTAACAACGAAGCCCTTTCTTTTCCTGTGACAAGAAATGCAAAAGTTTTCTTTTGTCAGGCGTATTTCCAATCCTACCTCATCTCGCAGTGATAAACCGAAAACTGCAAATGATTAATTGTTTCTTCCGGCTTCGGCCGAAAATCGAAGGAAGTGATTCGAATGATTAATTTCTCGACATTTATCAGGCCTAGTATGGCCATGATTCAGTCATGCTTATTCTTTTTCTTCATAAGTTATGTTGCATGCATGGTATTAGGGGTACTCAATTCTAGCTCTATACGATAAAGAGAAATGTTCTATATCGAAAAGTAACCAATCGAGGTACTTTATGCTATAGAAATTTTTCTCTTTAACTTATAGAGCCCCGCCTCCTAAAGAAGAATTGAGTACCCCTATTCTACTGTTTCAGCTTTTGTTGTACGTGCTTGCTGTGTGACTCGGCTGTCCCTGTACTGGGATTTCTTGTGGACATTCTCCTTAAGCGATAGATCAGAGTATTCAAGCCAGTCCTGGCAATGCACCGAACATCATACGTCTTAGATTTGTGAAAACGGCTGTGAAGCAGTTTCCTGTGTTAATCATCATGGAGATGGGAGAAGCGGTAACGGTTATTAATAATTAATGAGTGATGAGTAATTAGGGGCTTACCCTTGCTAGCGCACCGCTGTCAGCTGTCTGCTATGTATTTCAGCTGGTGATGCAGTTCGCGTGCCAGTTGGTCGTCTGTGCGCCGTGCGGCTTTTCTTAATTTGCGGTCGGGGCACTTTGTTGTCGTCACACAGTGTGATGTTCACATTAAGGCTAGACTCCGGTCATTTGGGAGGTTTTGCGCGAAAGAGTGCCACTGCGAAGGTGAAAACTAGAGACAGAACCCATACAATCCTTTTGAAAGTGAAACGATGGAACTCCATTGTCCTTTTGTCCGATTGTGCGCGCAATAAGCGGTTGTTCCGCAATACGGTCAAAAAGTTTAAACAGAGATGCCGCTTTGAAAATCCGCGTTTCCATCCGAGTTGTTTGGACGGTATATCAATAAATGCACATAAATGAGCTAATCTTTCTGACCCAGTTTCAGCCAAAACAGACCGATGTGAAATTCTAAAACGAATTTTAAAATTTGTGAAATTCATTTTAAAATTCCACGCCGGTCCGTTCCGACTGAAACTGGTTCAGAATGATCATCTCATTTATGCGCGTTTATTGATATATTGTTCAACCAATTTGGATGGAAACGTGGATTTTGAATCCGGAATCTCTGTTTAAACCTTTTGACCGTATTGGGGAACAACCGCTCATTGTGCGCAAAAACGGGAATAACAACAATGGAGTTCCACTTTTCACTTTCGAAACCATTATATAGGTGTTGTCTGTTGTTTACACCCGTGCAGTGGCAACGTAAAGAGCAAAACTATCGGTTTAACCGGATAGTCCCCTTAAAGCATAATTACTAACCAGGAAGCGTACGAGTAATGAGAGAGTCACCTTTCCTAAATTGTAATCTAATACAAAACCATCCCTTCCGTTCGTCCTGGAGAGCTGTAAGGTAACCCAATTCAAGCACGCCAGTTCTTGTCCTGTAATATTCATTCACTATCTTGCCTGCTGTGTATCGTTTAATGAACGCACGTAAGCAATTAAAGCGAAAAAAAAGAATTGTGAAAGCTTTCATAATGGGAAGACACAGTCAAATCATTATGATCTTCGCTGTATTGCCACTGAGTATCGACGGTGCTGTTCTGAATGTCAGCCTAGTGTTTCTTGGACGTATTAATCCCGTGGGCTTTGGATCAATTCCCTACCTTGGTCCCACTTTGTCTGTGGCCACTGAGAATGTGCAGCGGAAGTACAACAACACAATGCGATTTAGTATCACGTATTTGAACAATCCAGTGTACATTACCTGTGTTAATGTGAGCGATAATGCTGTTCAGATGGTCTCGGAATGGCACTACTGCAAACGGAAAGAAAGCGATCTTACTGTATACATAATACCAGGTAACTACATCAAACATTCTGCACCGAAATCGTCACAATTTGGTCTGATTATAGCTTGCGTGGAAACCACGGGGATACCGTACTTTCTAGCGCAGTGGAACAACTTATGGATTAACACGTAATTAACAACAGGCTCTCGCTGTAATCGATATGCCGTAACGTCTGTTTTGCAGAATGTCCGCCAGTAATGATATTCGAAATCGTCAACTGAATCCAAGCTGGAGCGGCACAGGTTACTTTTCTCTGACGGTCATTTCTGAACTGTATATTGAAATTCTCAACAAATATGGCTGGACAACTGTGTCATTCGTCATTGACACCACTGCGGCATCGTTTTATTCTCTCACGGCAGAAAGCATCCTTACTGGCTTGCAGAGTTACTCAAATTTGCAGCAGTCGGTGACCAGGATTTTGGGTAAACAGAACGTGTACCACGACGTCAAACAACAGGTGTCCTTCGACTTCGGACCAATTCTCGCTGACATTCGAAAGACCAGTAGAGGTCCGTATCACCAAGTATGAATGGACAAACATTGTATACTACGTGCGCGAAGCATCCTCTTTTTGTTATAGTTGTGCTATTTTTTGGCCACGCGGCGTTCTTTCGAGAATTTCTGGTAACCTATTAACTTGTAAAGATGGTACGAGACAGCGAATCCACATAATATGTGACTCATCGACCAGTTTTCACAGATCAGTGCAGCGTTGGTGGACATGACGAATGGAGAATACGTACGTGCTGTGGCTCATGTCTCTGGAGCCTGAGTTAATTTCTAGACTCTGGTCGCAACTGTTATCCTTCCTCTAATGAGCAAGTAGCTAGTTTCACCATAAGGATTTTTCGTATAATACTCTCATTATGTTGATTATTCGAATTTCGATTATTCCGCCTTGTGACGTCAGCCCCGCACTGATTGGCCACATCCAATAAAATAATCGGAATAATCCTTACCACTTCCGAGCTAGTATTTGATTATGACTTACTACTAGAACCAACATTTCCAACACGTTTCCATCATTTTCTCATTTTCTGAAGTGTCAAGGGTAGTTTCGATTTCCAATGTTTTTATTATTGGTTGGCAGAGCCACTTTTCTTTTTTTTGACCCACTTTTCAACAATCAACATAATCCATTTTGGAATAACCTTATGGTGAAGCTGATTAATAAAGTCGTTGGGGCTTAAATACTTAAATTGTTTTTAAAACAGGTGTACATCGCGGCCGAGCCACTGCCAAACAAACAGTACGGATTGTTACACTGGCAGTACCACGACAACAACGACCAGGTAACGTGCAATGGATCCGCTGGTGCTTATCGTGATTAGACCTTCAACTTCGACTATAGTCTATGGCGATCATTTATAAAGTGGATCAAACTCGATCCACGAATCATAAAAATCTAGTAATACGCTCGGGCCCTGAACACGATCCAAAATTAGCGCAGAACCTGATGTGTGCACTGTAGTGTTCGGAATGCTGAAGTCAGTTTGATTTTGGAGACTACCTCGCGAGCGAATAATAGTTATATAATCACAGGGCGTGGCCAGTTAGTTTGATGCGGCCAGCCAGCGCAGGCTGACGTCACAGGCGGTATAATCAAACTGATTAGAAATTTAGACGAGTTATCCTTATTCCAATTGTGAATGACAGCATGATGAAACAACAGAAAATTTGATACTCACAGATCGCTTTTCAAGCCTTCCAGTCCGTAATCATCGTGCATCCACGATACATCGATACCCCTTCTCAAGGTTATCTCGGACCGGAGTTCGTCAGAAGATCACAAAAGGATTACAATTTCACGTATTCGCTTGCCGATCAGGTAAGTAATTAATGCACAAATTTAACAAAACTTCTCCGTGTGTGCGCCTGGTCGTGTATGGTTTACTATTCTCTTTCTTTCTGCACTTTTAGCCATTCCTATCTCTGATGGACACATATCAGGCCGTTACCGCTCTAGGACAAGTAACAGAATGTGATTGTCTGTAAGCATATTCAAAGAAAGCCACAAGGTGACATTTACAGGTTCTCAGCGACAGTATTGTGGATGGAACCATACTGACAGATAAAAGCGGTAGTACATTGGCGAAATATTTTCTCAACCGAACTTTTACGGATGATGACGGAGTTAGTACGCTCTACATCGACAGCAACGGCGAGCGAAGAAGTGATTTGAACATATCGCATTTCACCCCAACTGGCGAGATTGAGGTATGCGCTCTATTAGAGTCCACAGGGTAGGAGAATCCTAGAGCCCATAAAAAGATGGTGGGCACAAATCACGACCGATAAGATTGTGTTTCTCGGTATGTTCTGGCCTTCGTTTCGAACAACTAGAGATAAAAAACTTAAATGAATAATGTAGCATTTAATAATAATAATAATGCTTTAATATGGTTTATTAGCAAGCGCCATGGTACATACGAAAACAGTACTTAACAACATCAAATCAAATAAAAAATTTGTCCCAGTTTACATGCGGTGGGACCGTGGCCAGGACTAGGTGTACGTTGCCCCGCATAATCTCAGTGCTCAAACGCTGAAACAAAAAACAAGTTGAACGACTTTCCTGAGTTCGAAGAAAGGGTTTTTTCCCAATGTCTTTTAACAACAAAACAGCGGCGTCGCACCACGTGCCAAAAGACTCGCACGCCAACGGAACGAAAAAACAACGATCCAGAATAGTTCGATTAATTCTGTACTTATAGTTCTTGTACACGAACGCTTCCTCGGCGGCTGCGCCGGCAGCTCTTGACGTAGCATCGACATAACTGTCGCACAAAGTATCCCGTACCGTGACATCCCAAACCAAAGCCCACGAAACCAGTTCACGCGTGCGGCTCCATCGGGCCGTTTTCCATCCTCGCGCACAAAACCAGCGGGTTCAAGAATCAGATAAGCTTCGATCCCCCCGTTACAGCAAGATCGCAGAATTACATCGTTTATACAATTATGGCGCGAGCGCCATAATGCTTTAATAAACGCCCGTCTTGGTATCGGACAAACCTGATCGAACAAAACCTGACAGAACAGGCAGGTCAAGTATTTCCTAATCGTAGGCATTCTTGCAAAAAATAGGAAGGACTCAATCACTCGTCGAGCTTGTCTCTCTAAAGACGTGGGTCAATTCCACATTTCTGCCACCGAATGAGCCGTACTGTGGGTACTCACATCAGAAACCCGCCTGTCAACCGTCGCGTAAGTTCACTTCTGCTGGGTTGAACATTGTCCCATGCGTCACGTCCGCTGGTGATATTTACAGGTACCACTCTATATAATTCGCTCTATGCGATTCTGGTGGTTCTTTTCGTTGTGGCTATTGTATCCTGGATCAGTCTAAGGTTAAACAAGCAGATAATTTCCATGAAACTAATTGAACTGATGCTTTTATTTGTGCTGCATCAAGCGAATTGTATATTCAAAAGGCATATCAACCGAAAAACTGCCGAACGACTACTGCTGGATCCATGGTGGCAAGTGACGCTGTCAACATTTCCGAGCTCGTCTCATTACCAGTCGCGAGCGTCTTCGGTGTTCTCAGTTGGTTCCAGTCGAAGACACAAACGCAGAGTACCTGACTCTGTATCGGATGCGAGGAACGCCGAAAACAGTGGTTTGAGGAATCTCGATCTCCAGGAACCTATTCTATTCATCGCTGTATACCAAGGAAACCCGGTCACCGTTACAGGCATTTGCCATCGAGATTACTCCATAACATTCAGTAACCTGTCCGAAAACCGAACTTTTCTACAGTTCATAAGAAAGGTAGCGTCTGCTTCGCCCAACTTGACAACCAACAATAACACCGTACTCCGTTTGTTTTCAGTTTTACCATTTGGACAGTCCAAACTTATGCCGGTTTTTTGGGTTAACAATATTCGGCAGGGATTTGGGCAGCTATACTATTGCTGCTGTATCGGAAGTGGCGACTAGAGGATCACTCCCCGACATATTTAATAGTTACGTCACAAATGATTTCGGACTAGCTAGCTCGTTGATCGTGGATTTCTTGGAGGCAAGTCAAAACCATTTAATGTTGCTAACCATAAAAATTATATTCATTTTGCCTTTATAGGCCCTTCGTTTCATACATTCTAGTCCTTTACGTTACCACGGCCGTATCAGCACCTTGGCTTGTTGGATAGACAAGAATTTCACCCTGAAATTAGCTAACTTAGCCAGCAACAGACTGCAAACCGAGTTATGCAGTTCGTATGAGAATCTGGAGGAATTTCGTCGAATATCTTTAACTGAGTCGCTTTATTGGCTCACACCTGAAACACCGGACAGAGCTGACGTGGGCGCAATGCAGTCCGTCGACATCTACTTTTCTGGTCTCGTTATTTATGAAATACTGACCAAAGGAAAGCTGTATACACAGTTCAGAGCAATGGGAAAAGGTAAGCGTCGAGGGATTTGAGTTGTGAGAGCAAATGTTAAACAAACAATGTCGATCCCTTTGGTTTCGTACAATGGTACCGTATAGATTGTATGAGTTTCAGACGCACTGCACGGCTTGATCTCAAGAAAGGGTTCAAATATCCTTCTCGAATTAACTGATTTTGGGGACTTGACAAAATTTGAAATCGTACTACGCTCTTGCTGGAATCCTGATCCCACACAACGTCCCAGTATTCATTTTTTACGCTCGCGTATTTGCGATATTTCTCCTCTATTGGTTTCGGAAACGAATGGCATTAAACTAGTCGACACATTTATCAAAAGACTGACTGATTATTCAACCAACCTTGAGCACGAAGTAGCAGTTCGGACGGCCAACTTGAACGAAGAGAAACGCAAGTGTGACGCCATCACTGGGCAGTTTTTACCACGGTTTGTATACCTGTTAATTTTCTGCTGTATTCTTCCTCCATTAAGTTTTTCTTGTAGGTCGATCGCCACGCAAATGCGAGCCGGCCTAAATCTACAAGCTGAACTATTCGATTGTGTGACCATCATGTTTACTGACCTGTTTGGATTCACTGATTTTGCTACGACCAATCCACCAGAAGCAACGATCAGTCTAATTGGAGAAACCGAAACCTGCTTTGATCGCCTAACAATGAAATACGATGTATACAAGGTCGAAGCCGTGGGAGACTCATATATGGTACCCATCTGTCCAGCTGGAATGTGATGCCAAAACAGAGTATCAAAAAGTGTCTGTTGCAGGTAGCCAGCGGTTTACCGGCACGAAATGGAATCGAACATGCTCAACGAATTGCACTTTTCGCGAGCAAGCTGATGGAAAGCGAGCCAAGTCTCACGTGCCTGAAAAATCTCCGCTTTAAAACCGGCGTGCATTCGGGTAGGCATGCACAAAATAATGATTAAGAATTTGTTCAGAAAAAGCGGCGTTCTAGGTTCCTGTGCGGCTGGAGTCGTGGGAACTAAACGTCCGCGTTATTGCCTGTGAGTTATGAGTTTTTGTGGCGCAGTGCATTCATGAAAATACTGTTAATGGAAAACAACTATCTGCAGATTTGGCGACACCGTTAACATGGCCTCCAGAATGTGCAGCCATGGACTGCCAGGTGCAATACATATCAGTCATGTTTATAAAGAATTATTAGAAAATTTTGAACACTTTGTCGTGGAACCGAGAGGAGTCTTGGCCATTAAGGGAAAGTCGGAGATGCCGACATACTGGTTGAAGAACTGCTAACTGGTTGAACCGAGGCCGACGTACCAAGTTGTGTGTTGCTAACGTAATGTTGTTACTGTATACGACCACTATGACGTATTGTTACTATAAAGCAGAGCGACTCATTGGTCACCACGCTGTGTTTTTAACGTGCTTCCTGGGAGGTTGGGAAAATTGTTCGGGCAATCCGAAACATGTATTGCAGACGAGTGAAACGATTAAGACTTAGTATCAATGTCGCAAACGAATTCCGCATCCACTGGCATACTCACGCTGAGTGTATAGACTTTACCCGTCGGAAATCGACTCAGAACGACGCCACTCACAAATAACCAAAAAAGTGCACTCGCTCTTGCAGAGAACTGAGTGACCAAAGTGAAAAAAAGAGTTTTTTGATTGATGATGAGGATGATTTAATGGTTTATCGCCCAAATTTGATGCAGAAAGGGAATATCGATATGTCCCAAAACTTAAGTCTGCGTGGGATACCGTCGATACAGAAAACAATTTCGGAACTTCGCCTCGCAACAATGGGAGATGTTCGAAATCGTATTGTTAGTATTATTAGCCGCATTACATTCTGATTCGGGATCATAAATAATTGTTTTGCCTGCCCCATGCCTTAATACACTGTTGACAGATGAGGATTTGAGAACTGGTATTGGCCTTAGCCTCGGATCGTCAATTGTCGGTGAGCACCATTGTGTCAAGTGTGGAACGGTGGGCATCAATGGTCACCAGGGACTCACGTGCAGGACTAAAGGGAAAGAAGAAAGATGATGTTTATTGTCCGCAGACACTAGGGGAAACCCCTACTTAAAGCAGCAGACACAACGTGTACATGGTAACACGATCAAACACAGTTCCCGTTGTACAACGACGGCAACGCCAAAAGAAAAAATCATACACGTTAGCAGGCCAGATGTTCGGCTGGGGAATCTTCCCTGTCATTTCTTTGAAGGTTCCAATCCGAGCAAATGTTGTAGTTCTTCTATCACCACGAGCGGGAATGTAAACATTGACAAATCTCGTAAGAATTCATTCGTTTTTCAGCTGACTGGCAATGTGCTCGTTGTACATATGCTTTCACACTTTCAAATTTGGAGTTTTCAACACGTGGCATCCCTTTCAAACAAAAGTCTGCATGTGGCTTACGCAGAACCTGAAGAGTTCGTACCAGTTCATTTCGGGGTTCTTCATCTGCAGTTGCTAATGCTCTAATTCCATTCGGGCACCGTTTGGCAGCTGCAGCTTACGATAAAAGTTTTCGATCAGGAGCTCGTCTGGTCCTCCTTCCTCCTTCGGAGATGGAGCCGTCACGTAAAGCTGAACGAACTTTTCCAATGGGCACTGGAAAGTGCGGGTTTCCCAAGCCAAACAGAGCCGGTGAGACTGTCAGACCGTAGTACGACGTTCCAGCGCCAACGATTTCAGCGACAGTGTTTCAGCGCCGCAACGTTTCGCAACCGCAACATCTCATTCACGTAACATTTCACAACCAAATAATTTGTGTAGTCTTTGATTTTCAACAAGAAAATACTTTTTCATGATTGCTGAAACGTATCATTCTGAAATGCGATGATGCAGAAGTCATTAAACAAATTTTCAAAGGTGTTGGTTGACCATGCTTGTTACATTTAAAGACTTTTACCTCATCAAGGTCTGGTTCGTTTCAATCATACGAGTGTGATCTATGCATATTTCGTTGTGTTGGCAGGTATACGTTTTAGAATCGTTCAGAATACAACTCAGCAATTTTCATCTCAAGCGTACGCAACCTGATTTTATTACTAACTAGACAATCCCACTAGCCAACGCACTTATGCACCCATGTATCTGTATGCCACGGTTGCGCTTTAAAAAACAAACGTCCTTTTTGTTAACATGCTATCTGCTCGATTACATACGTGCAAATGGCTCACTGGACAAACATGCGTAGGAACACTAGTAATGAATAATGATTTATAATTGATAACGAAACATTTTTGGCAGAATATATACAGGAGCGCGGTGGTATGTTCCGCAAAGATACCGTTTTCATTTTCTCATATTTTGCAAACTGATGTCATTTGATATGCAGATTTATTTCGACAACCAGAAACTCTTCCTATACAATTGTCAACGAATCCACTGTGTGCCAGTTCCGTCTCCTATGGTTTAAGTTACCCTTGTACCTATCTAGACACCTACAATTTTAGTGTCAATATTTGATTAAGATGCTACATTTTATTCCCGGTGTTGTTCGAAATTATTGCTACCAGAATGTAGAAAAATAATTCCTGTCTATATCTGATTGATTTCCAGTGTGCATCCACCAGAAATGTAATATACCGAAATGTCACAGAAACGCTCTTCCCTTTCCTGTTGTGACGCGCAAATATTTTCTTTATTCAGGCGTATGGTAGTTCCAATCCCCATCTACGTAAGTGAGCTAGTCGTAGGTAACTGAAAAATTCAAAGAATGAATATCTTCATGCTTCCTGCGGTAATTAACCCAGATCGTTATTCGAACGATTAATAATTTTATTGACATTTATCACGCCAAGCAAAACCATAATTCAGTCATGCTTGTCCTTATTGTTCGTAAATTACGTTGCACGGTTTCCTCCAGTTTCACCATTTGTTATGTGTGTGTGCTGTGCGAACCAACATTACACCCCGCTATTGGTATCCTATCGATAGACCAGGAGCATTTCATGCCATTCCCGGTAATGCACCGAACATCATATGTGTAAGGTCTGTGAGAATTGCTGTGTAGCAGTTTCCTCAGTTGACTCGTCCTGAAGGACCATTGAACACTCATTAACACACGGGTGATACGGAATCAGGAGCTCAACCTTTTTGACGCTCCGCTGTCGCCTGTTTCAGCTGGTGGTGTGGATTCGGGTGGTAGTTGATCGTCTGCGCGTCGGGCGGTTCCTTTTTGATTCTCGGGTTACCCGGTTGCCGACACAGTGTACTGTTCGCATTAACGCGTAATTACTAACCGGAAGTGCAGGAGTAATGAGTAGAGTCGCCTTTCCTAAATCGTAACCTGATGAAAAACCAAGCTTGCCGATCTCCCTGGTGAGCCGTAATTAAGGCAACCCTGCTTGAGCAACTCCAGTCCTTGTCTTGAAATATTCATGGCACTATCGTGTTCATCATTATCTTGTCTGCCGCGAATCGGTAAACGTACGCCCATAAATCATTTAAACGAGAAAAAAAAAGCAATTTCGAGAGCCTCATAAATGGAAAGACAGAGCCAAATCATAATTGTGATCTTCGTTATATTGCCATTGAGTAGCAACGGTGCGGTTGTGAATGTCAGGCTGGTGTTTGTTGGACGTATTAATCCCGTTGGCTTTGGATCACTTCCCTATCTTGGTCCCACCTTGTCGGTTGCCACTGAGAATGTGCAGCGGAAGTACAATAGCACAATGCTATTTAGCATCACGTATCTGTATAATCCAATGTACATCACATGCGCTCATCTGAGCGATAATGCTGTTCGAATGGTCTCGGAATGGCACTACTGGAAACGGAAAGAAAGCGACCTTACTGTATACATCATACCGGGTAACACTTGCCACCTTGTGATCTAAACATTCTTGCACCGAACTCGCCAGTTTTTTTGATTATAGCTTGCGTAGAAACCACGGAAATGCCGTACTTTCAAGCGCAGTGGGACAACTTATGGATCAACACGTAATTAAGAACATGCACTCGCAGTAATCGATTTACCGTAACTTCTGTTTTCCAGTATGTCATCCAGTAACGATATTCGAAATCGTCAAATGTATCCAAACTGGATCAGCACAAATTACTTTTCTCATGCGGTTGTTTCTGAACTGTATTATGAAATTTTCAACAAATACGGCTGGACAACAGCGTCCTTTGTCATTGACATGACTGCGCCATCGTTTTACTCTCTCGTAGCAGAAACCATCCTTACTGACTTTCAAAGTCACTCAAATTTTCAGCAGTCGGTGACCAGGATTTTGGGCAAACAAAACGTGGCCTTCGACTTCGGACCAATTCTCACTGACATTCGAAAGACCAGTAGAGGTCAGTATCACCCGTATAAATGGGCGACAAGGTATAATACGCATATGAAGCATCTCCGTTTGTTTCAGTCGTGCTATTTTTTGGTCACGCGGCGTTCTTTCGAGAATTTCTGGTAACTTGTATAGTTGATGCGGGAAACCGAATCCAGTTAACATGTGACTCATCGTCAAGTTTTTACAGATCAGTGCAGCGTTGATGAACATGGCGAATGGGGAATACGTACGGGCTGAAATTCTAGACTTTCGTCGCACCCGGTGTCCTTCTCATAACGAGCAAGTCATTGTGCTTAAATACTTTAACTGTTTTGAAAACAGGTGTACATCGCTGTCGAGCTAATGCACAACAAGCAGTACGGACTACTACACTGGCAGTACAACGACAACAACGATCAGGTAATATACAAACGATCAGCTAGTGTTTATCGTGATCTGACCTTTAAATTTGTCGAATTCGGTCAAAAAATCATAAAAACCTGTTATACGCTCGGACCCTAAACAAAACCTAAAGAGTTACGAGAAGTTTTTTTACTTTCACTTTTTTTTACTTCGTACTTTTTTTACCGGAGAATTTTACGTTTGTCCAGCAGTGTCAAGTACCAAAGTGAGTTTGATCTTTGATACTAGCTCGCGAGCTAGTTATAATTACGCAATTACTGGGCTTAGCCAGTTACTGTAGTTTGTTGGGACCCGTCAGCGCGGCTGACGTCACATGCAGAACGATCACTACGAATCCGACAAACAATCATTATTATTAATCTGGTGGTGGTTGATAACATGGTAAAAGAAACAGAAAACTTGATTCTCACAGATCGCTTTTCAAGCCTTCCAGTCCGTAATGATCGTGCATCCACGATACATCGACACTCCTTCTCATGCTTATCTCGGACCGGAGTTCGTCAGAAGATCACAAAGGGATTACAATTTTACGTATTCGCTTGCCGATCAGGTGAATAATTAATGCCAGGGGTTTAGCAAAACCTCTCCGTATGTGTGCTTGTAAGTCTTTTATGGTTTATATCATTCCTCTTTCTTTTTGCACTTTTAGCCATTCCTTTCTCTGATGGACACATATCAGGCCGTTATCGCTCTAGGACAAGTAATAGAAATGTGTTTAGCTGTGGGCGTTCTCAAATGAAGCCATAAGGTAACATTTCTAGGTTCTAAACGACAGTATTGCGGATGGAACCATACTGATAGATAAAAGCGGTAGCGCATTGGCGAAGTATTTTCTAAACAGAACTTTTATGGATGATGACGGAGTTGGGACGCTCTACATCGACAGCAACGGCCAGCGCAGAAGTGATTTAACCATATCGCACTTCGCCCCAACTGGCGAGATCGAGGTATGCGCTCTATTAGAATCAATCCACGGGGTAGGAGAATCCTGGAGCTCATAAAAAGATGGTGGACCAAAATCACGACCGACATATCATGATTAGGTTTTTCTGGTTTTTCCGGCTTTTCTAGCCTTTGTTCGAAAAACCAGAGATACAGTTTTAAATATAAAATTTAGGAATACTTTCCAATACTAAAACTTCCAGCTTATATTAGCACAAATAACTTACGCCCTTACTGTACTTCTATAATAGTTGCTAACTGTAGGCATTCCTGCAAAAAATAGGAAGGACACAATTACTCGTCGAGCTTGTCCCGCTCAAGACGTGGGTTAATTCCGCATTTCCGCCACTAAATGAGCCTTACTGTGGATATTCACACCAGAAACCCGCTTGTCAACCGTCGCGTAAGTTCGCTTCTGCCGAGTTGGATTATGCCACATGTGTCACGTCCGTCACTGACATTTACAGGCAACACTCTATATAATTCCCTGTACGCGATTCTGGTAGCTCTTTTCGTTGTGGCTATTGTATCCTGGATCAGTCTAAGGTAAAACAATCAGATACTTCCATGAGATTATTTGAATTGTTGCTTTTATTTGTGCTGCACCAAGCGAATTGTATATTTCAAAGGTATATCAACCGAAAAACTGCCGAACAACTACTGCTTGATCCATGGTGGCAGGTGACGTTGTCAAAGTGTCCGAGCTCAGCTCATTACCAGCAAGGAGCGCCTTCAGCGGTCTCAATTGGTGCTACACGAAGACACAAGGACAAAGTTCCTGACACTGAATCAGATGCGACGAACGCCGAAAACAGTGTTAGTGCGAAACTTTTGCTTCGCTTTTACCTGAGGTTTAAAACATCTCAATGCTCAGGAACCTGTGTTGACCTTTGCTGTGTACCAAGGAAAGCCGGTCACCATTACAGGCATTTGTCATCGAGAGTACCCCATAACATTCCGCGACCTGTCAGAGAACCGGACTTTTCTACAGTTCATAAAAAAGGCAACGTCTGCTTCGGCCAACTTGACAACAAACAATAACATCGTACTCCGTTTGTTTCAGTTTTACCAACTGGACAGTCCAGACTTATGCCGGTTTTTTGGGTTGACAATAATCGGTAGCTTCTGCATTGCTGCTGTATCGGAATGCCCGACTAGAGGATCACTCCCCGACATATTCAATAGTTTCATCACAAATGATTTCGGACTAACTACCTCGTTGATCGCGGATTTCTTGGAGGCGAGTCAAAACCATGTAAGGTATCTAACCATCGAAATGCTAAACACTTTGCCTTTATAGGCCCTTCGTTTCATACATTCTAGTCCCTTACGTTACCACGGCCGTATTAGTAGCTTGGCTTGTTGGATCGACAAGAATTTCACCCTGAAATTAGCTAATTTAGCTAGCAGTAGACTGGAAACTGTGTTATGCAGTTCGTATGAGCATGTCAAGGAAATTATTACTGCATCATTAATTGCGTCATTTTATTGGGCGACACCTGAATCACCGGAAAGAACTGACGTGAGCGCGATGCAGTCCGTTGATATCTACTCTTCTGGTTTCATCATTTACGAAATACTGACCAAAGGAAAGCTGTATGCACTGATCTCGGCAACAAGAAGAGGTATGCACCGACCGATTTGCGTTTAAAAAGCCGCTTAAATAGCAAATGTTAACTAAAGGGAATTTATTGGCAAGGGCCGCAGCAGTAAATGGAGCCAGCGCAGCGCATGGCAGCGCACAACTAAAATAGCATAAACGTTTTGCACACTAAAAAACAACCATAGCTGCTACCAAACATCGTAGAACGCACAGGTTCTACAATGCTTGGTAGCAGTTCTGGTTGTTTTTCATACTATGGTCTTTGTGAATTATAGACGCACTGCATGGCTTGATCTCAAACAAAGGTTCAAATACCCTACTCGAATTAACTGATTTTGGGGACTTGCCAAAATTCGAACAAGTAATACGCTCTTGCTGGAATCCTGATCCCACACAACGTCCCAGTATTTATTTTTTACGCTCGCGTATTTGCGATATTTCTCCTCTATTGGTTTCGGAATCAAGTGGCATTAAACTGGTCGATACGTTTATCAGACGACTGGCTGATTACTCCGCCAATCTCGAGCACGAAGTAGCAGTTAGGACAGCCAGCTTGAACGAAGAGAAGTGCAAGTGCGAAGCCATAATTGGACAGTTTTTACCACGGTCGGTATACATCTTAATTCTGTTGTATTCATCCTTCATTATACTTTTCTTGTAGTACAATTCTCGGGCAAATGCGAGCAGGCCTAAATCTACAAGCTGAACTATTCGACTGTGTGACTATCATGTTTACTGACCTGTTCGGATTTGCTGATTTTGCTACGACCAGTCCACCCGAAGCAACGATCGATCTAATTGGAGAGACCGAATCCTGCTTTGATCTTCTGACAATGAAATACGATGTGTATAAGGTCGAAGCCGTAGCCGACTCATATGTGGTATCCATTCATCCAGCTGGAATGCAATGGTGGAACAAAGTACTTTTACTTCTGGTGTCTGTTTGCAGGTGGCCAGCGGTTTGCCGGTAAGAAATGAAATCGAACATGTTCAACGAATTGCACTTTTTGCCAGCAAGCTGATGGAAAGCGAGTCAAGTCTTACCTGCCTCAAACACCTCCGCTTTAGAACCGGCATACATTCCGGTAGGCATGGGCAAAATAATGGTTACGCATTTGTTCAGAGAAAGCGGTGTTCCAGGTTCCTGTGCGGCTGGAGTCGTGGGATCTACACGTCCGCGTTATTGCTTGTGAGTTGTGAGATTGTGTAGCGCAGTAAATGCATGATAGTTTGATATTTCTAATGCAAAACAGTTGATGTCTGCAGATTTGGCGACACCGTTAACATGGCCTCAAGAATGTGCAGCCATGGACTGCCTGGTGCAATACATATCAGTCATGTTTATAAAGAATTAATAGAAAATTTTGAAAACTTTGTTGTGGAGCCGAGAGGAGTCTTGGCCATTAAGGGAAAGTCGGAAATGCTGACCTACTGGCTGAAGGCTTGCAAACCATGTTGAACTGAGATCGACGTACCAGGCTTGTGTTATGTACTAACTTATTATACAAGCTGCGGGAACCAAAACTAGGAATAAGAACATCGGAGCGAACAACTAAATATCGCGTCAGATCGTTTCCTATTGGTTACTGAATACTGTTCGCCGTTTTTCCGCTGATATTGTCAGTATACGCTTACAAGACCTACTGTACCTAGAACCACCTTATTTGTCACTAAGCGTTGTATTTTATATGCTGCGCGGGAGAATGGGAAACTTGTTCGCAAAATTTGATTTATGTACTGTATTGCAAACGAATGAAACGATTGAGATCTAGTATCGTTTGAACACGAATTCCGAATTTACCGGTGTGCTCACATTGGCTGTATAACTTTGTGAGTCGCAAATCGATTGTTCTACAATATTTTAAAGACAAATTGTTGTCAATTTCTCTTATAAATATACGAGTCGGAAATTGATTGTTCTATCTGTACAATGCGAATCGTTATCAATTCTCTTATATAAATTACGTGTAGAAAGAGTTGGTTGCAAATGGATTCCATATTCGGTTTGCAAATTATTTCGACAATTAGGGAATCTTGTGATATATTACCTGGGTATTCGCCGTTTATCAACTCCATCTTCTCTAGTTGAGATTCCGACTCTTCACATTTCCATCAACTTAAAATTCAAGGATCCATGTTTAACTAACGTGACACAAAATTTTCATACTTATGTTGATCAACTTGTGATTACAATAAAGAACGAAATTAGCCTTACTAACAACTAATTGACTTCCGATGTGCATCCAACAGAACTGCCATAACAAGATGCAGATGAAAAGCCCTTCCCTTTCCTGCAGTAACGCGCAAATCTTCTCTATTCCGAGGTTTAATAGTTCTTATCCAACCTCATCGAAGCGAATTGCCAATTATGAACCGAGAAATGCCATGAGGATGTGTCTCTTGCACGTCTAACGTTGATCAGAGGAAGTGTTACTGAAATGATTATCGACATTCTTCAGGTCCAGTACAACCATAGTTCAGTCATGCCTGATCCTATTGTTCATAAATTATGGTGTTGTCTCCGGTTTCATCATTTGTTGTACAGTATTATAAAGTGCGTGCTGCGTGACCCGACATTACACCCAGATATTGGTTTCCTATAACGATAGATCAGGACGTGTATATCATACCCATTCTGGTAATGTACCGAGCGTTACGTATGTGGGAGCTGCATGAGAATTGCTGTGCAGCTGTCTCCTGTGTTAATGGTCGTGGAGGAGCACTAACACTCATTAATAAACGAGTGACACTTTTTGCATAATTCTCCGTAAAAGCGTTCTGTAGTGATCATGCGCTCTGTAGAAACCAGTATGATCAACACATCGCTCGCAAAGCGCTAAAGTCGTTTTTCATCAGTTTGTTTTGGTTCATATTCTCTTATTGTGGATGCAGGATGCCAATAACCTGCGCTGAAATTAGAGCACATACAAGTTTACTGACGTCATTCCAAAGTCAGCTGTGCGAACGTAAAGTGTTTATTTCTGTACCATAGCGTAATCTGTACACACGTAAAGTTCAACGAGTGTGTTGTGTGGTAGAATCTTTTTTCGATGCTTCCTTTTTGTAGCATACTTTCTATCACAATGCTTCGACTTGTGCACTATGCTCACCTTTTGCTACTCATTATCGTTATGCCAACTGTTTACTCTTACAACATGACAATCATGGTTTACGGTGCTTGGCCGCCTTTCCTGCTGCAATCGATACCGTGTCTCGGACCCGGGTTCGATACTGCGGTGGCCCAGGTTCGGCAACACTATGCCGATTTGTTGAATATCACTCATGTTTATGTGGCCAGTCGTAATGTGATGGAGTGTTCCGACACTGGACCGTATTACACCGATGTTGTGGATTACTATTATCGTTATCGAGATACTCAGAAGCCGGATGAGATAACTGTACTGTTTTATGCTGGTAAGATAGAAAGACCAGAATGACCAGATTCTTAATAACTTTATTCAACACCGACTCGTTTATAAGACTAATCGTACTGTAGTCAAAAATACTTTAGCAAAAGCGCTACGACTATAGTTTGAGATTTCACGTAAACGAATGTCGACACATTGGCCATAATCCAGTCAGTCCCTACAAACGGATTCGCTTTACCCTAAGATTCTTAAATATGTCAAGATGTCACTATTCTTGATGTTAAAGACACAAAGTTAGCGCTGTGCAGTGCTACAGCATAGATTAAATAAGTACTTTACCGGCTGGTCAAAGCCACAGCGGGTACATGTTTCTATCAGATCACATCAAAATAACTCCACGGTAGGATAAGCAGGGATAAGCCCAAGTGCGCGGCGCCTTTCTTAGAAAGTCTATCTTTTGTATAATTGCCATGTTTTTTCCTGTCTGACAAATATTACCGGATCGTACGCACATCCATTAGACATTCCCAATGAATAGGACTGTGACACTGTCTGAAAGAACATTGCAAAAACAAAAATACACCACTTAAGGTGGTTATTACTGTTGCTGTTTGTGGTTACCGCAGTGGTATTTGAGCTCAGGAAAACCGTTAGTAGCCACTAGAAAGAAAATAGTCAACCTGGAACGAGTTCGACCTTAGTCTTAGGACAAATACAAAGTAAGGTCAGCAAATAAGCCTCCCTTGCACGAATAGACTGCTCACTACATTCATTTAAGCTAACAAGGCTAACTGGCAGATCGGAGGTCGGTGAAACACGCATCATCACGAAGTGACATTTTAATTTCTGCCGTGAGTGCCATCGATTGTCCATGCAGACTGGCGGAAAACCAGTCGATCAGCTGCATAGTATTGTGCAAACATCGCCTAGAATCAAGCTATGCAAAATTGTCTGTATTTAGCCGGGAAACTGTAAAAGAGGCTTGAAAGGAGTGGTGGATTCTGTGCGGACTGCTCTGGAAACTATGCATAAGGAATTCGTTCCGCGAGTTCCGATCAGATTGTTGTTTCCACTGTTCGTGTACTGGTGACCTCAGTATTTATGTACCGATGACCTTTCAAGAATCTTATTAATCAATGACCGTTCATCGACGGATGACGGGGTTTTGACTGTAATAAACAATAAAAACACCGGTACCGTTACAGCAGGTTTATGGCACCGATGACGGAATTACGCAATTGTGCCGTAAGGTGTGTAGTGAGATTCATAGAACTGAAAACGACCGTTATCCTAGTCTGATATGTATAGCGGATAGCAGACGCAGTTTATTGCGTATTCATTCACAGATGCATGGAGTTACAAACGTCGAGAATGCTCAATGCATCTGGCAGCCATAAAACAGCACATTATTGTTAAGGCACTTTTGGTGTACCATTCACAGAAGCCGTATCGATAGCGTAATACTAGGCGTTAATGCACTCTAAGGGCTAGTTTCAGTCGATAAACAATGGTACTCACTTCCTGCATAAATACTGAGTAACCCTGAAGCAAATGTCTAATAAAAGTGCACTTTATTTCTCCAGGGTGCGATGGGGATCCCACATTTGCTCTCCTGGCTGCAGGTAGAAACTACTGAAATAATGCACCTTTATCGAACCTTACTGGCTGTTTACTTTCAGAATGGGATGTGTTTGTCGCCTCGTTGTAAGTACGATGTTTACGCTACCGATAGATGGACGCCGTTTATAGGCGGCCTGATTTATCCCATTTAACTGTGCTGGGCACACGTTACAAGTTCAATGTATTTAGTGTACGTGAGTCCTCTATATGGGGGCAACATTTACGCTTGCACAAACAATAGAGCTTGCGGTTCATTAAAAAAGTGCAATAAGTACCACTTTTAGTGCTAAGATAATAGACAATCCTGAGCTCCCAAACGCCTTTCAGTCATGTACTACCGAGCTTATCGATTTTAGTCCGTGTTTTCTGTGTTTTGGATGTTTTGCTTTTGTTTGTTAATTTCCGATCGCTCGCTTCTTACAATTGTTAGATCATTCCTGTCGTTTGCGCTTTAGAAAGTTTTTTCACTCTTGACCGAAATGAGTACTGGTACCGTACTGCGATCGATTTCCCGCGTGCATACTACTCGCACATATGACATGAATATACGACATTGTTCGTTACAATACCGAAACTATACACATCCAAGCAGCCGTTGGGCCGTTGCCCCATTCCGTCACCCACTGAAGTATTTTAATGCGGGAATAAAGCATGCTTTAGTCCCTGTTAATTGTGAGAGAGCAATCCTCCCACTTGCGCTAATTGCAGTTAGAAGGCTGGGATTGGCTCACCAGCTTCAGCGTGCAGATCACGGGCATTTACATCCATAGAATACCTGCCTTAGGACAAGAAAGTTTGCCTTGGGATACAGTACATTTGTATCCATACAACTTAACGCCATAGGACAGGCATTTTTGCACAGCACTGCGTTGCTTCTATCACAGTGTTGCTCAGTATCCTATGGTATCTTGGTGTATCGCTCAATATCCTATGGTATCTTGGTGTATCGCTCAGTATCCTATGGTATCTTGGTGTATCGCTCAGTATCCGATGGTATCTTGGTGTATCGCTCAGTATCCTATGGTATCTTGGTGTATCGCTCAGTATCCCATGGTATCTTGGTGTATCGCTCAGTATCCTATGGTATCTTGGTGTATCGCTCAGTATCCTATGGTATCATGGTGTATCGCTCAGTATCCTATGGTATCTTGGTGTATCGCTCAGTATCCTATGGTATCTTGGTGTATCGCTCAGTATCCTATGGTATCTTGGTGTAT